>JASDQU010739019.1:129980-143334 GCA_032191745.1 Picea mariana | reverse complement strand
TTGTATGCCTGAGGGCTTGGGTTGTAAATATATGTTATTGAAGATTCCTTTGAATCGTTTTTATCATATCGTCTTATTAGTTTACACGCTATTTTTTTTTTCCTTCTTGTTTGAATGTAATCTCTCTGATTTATGGATTCCTGAGGTGATGGAGGTTTTGTTGCTATCATGCCCATATTTCATGGTTGGTGAGATTTTATTTGTTTTCCTTTTTGTCTAAATGTAATCTCTCTGATTTATGGATCCCTAAAGCGATGGAGGTTTTGTTTCTATCATTCCCATATTTCATGGTTCGTCAAATTTTCTTTGTTTTTATTCTTGTATGAATGTAATATCTTTGATTTATGGACCCCTGAGGTGATGGAGGTTATGTTTCCATCATGCCCGTATTTTATGGTTCATCATATTTTATCTTTTTTTGTCATTTTATGGATGTAATCTCTCTGATTTATGGATCCTTGAGGTGATGGAGGATCTGTTCCTATCATGCGCATATTTCATGGTTCACCAAATTTTTTTTGTCTTCTTCTCCTCATCACCACATTAATCCTTTTTTATGATAGGCAGTTTAAATGCCTTCCTTATCCACAATACTTATGACTGCATATCCCAATGGTCCCGAATTGATTTGCAGTTACTTCTATTATCTTTTCCTCTCTCTATAGTCTCATTGATCCACCTACTCAAAAAATTTTAATCATTTTACTTTTCTTTTGATGGGTACTGGGATTATCCTCTTGCAGTCATAGGGTGACTCTCAGTGATAACAAGCTCAATGAGTTCAACGACTTGCGATAGGGCAGTTGTACAGTGCCAGAGTACAAGGATCATTTCATTGAGTTGCTTCAGTATGCTCTGCACCTGAATACTGAGAAACTTAAGGTCAACAAGTTGGTGTTTGGCCTTAATGTCAGCATTCGTGAAAAGGTGAGGATTCTGATGCCTCAAATCTTGCATGATGTTGTCTATAAGGCCCTCATAACAGAGGAGGAGCTTATCAGCGGGGGTCAGAGGAGGACTCCAGCGAGACCAGCGGGACATGTGTCATCTAGTGCGCTGCAGCATCTGACACTAGCTAGACATTCACCAGGATTTCGAGGCACTTAGAGAGGATCCACATACACTACACCACGACGAATGACACCTCAACAACATACTCGTTATAGAGGACCACAACACCAGTAACAGCGTCGATCGCAGTAGCAACAGTTTAGGCATGTTCAGCAGAACAGACCAAGGTTCCATGCCGGTGGGCCATTAGCTTCTACTTCATGTCCCAGGAGTACTGGACCGAAGAAAGGGTGTTGGACATGTGGAGAGACACATTACCATCGTGACTTCCCAGTGGAGAGGACCAAAGAATCTGGATCAAATGGACCCACTACCATGGGATATTTGGGCAAGGCCCATCGAATTCATGCAGCAGTGAATAACTGTCAGGTAGAGCACCATTCGATTGTGCTCAAGATGTCAGGTACTGTCGCTGACCAGACCCTTAGTATTTTTATAGATCTAGGTTCTATAGAGAGTTTTACTTCTGGTGCAGCACTAAAAATAATTAAGGTAAAGGCATTTGAACAGGACGTGTTTATCCGTGTAGAAATGGCTTCAGGATCCAAACAAAAGGTTGGAGGGAAGGTTATGGGTTGTATCCTTAACCTGGGAGATTTTTTCACAAGGGCCAACCTGTACGTCACAATCTTAGGGTATTATGACATCATGATCGGTATGGACTGGTTGGAATCGCATGAGGCAGTACTCAACTGTAAGACAAAATAGTTGATCTTGGTCAATGAAGAGGAATAAAGACATGTGATTGCAGGTCAGAACTAGGGAGTTTCCCTGAGGTTCATCTCTTCCTTTCCACTACAAAAGAGAATGCGCAAGGGATGTGAGCTATATGAAATCCTTGCTTTAAATGAGAAGGGCGTAGTGGAAGGTCTAGAAAACCTTTCGGTGGTGCGAGAGTTTATAGACGTCTTCCCTGAGAAGTTACCTGGGATGCCATCGGAGAGGGAATTGGAATTTATCATGGACCTAAAACCAAGAATTGAACCGATAGCGAGAACACCTTATTGGATGTCGACCCCGGAGTTACAGGAGTTGAAAATGCAACTGAAGGATTTGTTGGACCTAGGACTTACACATCCAGGTGTGTCACCGTTGGGTGCGCCTGTTATTTTCGTACGAAATAAGGATGGGTTGTGGAGGCTCTGCATTGACTATCGTCAATTGAACAAGGAAACGATCAAGAATCAATATCCGTTTCCAAGGATTGATGATTTGTTTGATCAAATGAAATTCACGATGGTATTTTAAAAGATTGAATTGAGATCAAGGTATCACTAGTTATGGATCAAGGAGTATGTCATCCCTAATATTGCCTTTAAGACGAGGTTTGGACATTACAAGATTACTATTTTACCATTTGGACTGACGAATTCCCCAGGGGTATTTATGAGTTTGATGAATGGGGTTTTCCGCGAATACTTGGACAAGTTTTTCAAAGTATTCATTGATGATATTTTTATTTAATATCGGATGATGGAGGAGCATGATGAGAACTTGCACATGGTACTACAGTGTCTATGGGATAAAAAATTGTATGTGAAGTTGTCTAAATGCTCGTTTTATCAATCGAAGATTATTTACTTAGGGCATGTCATCTTCGACGAAGGTATCATTATGGATCCAACAAAGGTCGAGGCTATTATGGAATGTCCTACATCAATGAATGTCCCAAAAGTGCGTAGCTTCATGGGTTCAGCAGGGTACTATCAACAGTTCATCGAGGGTTTTTTAAAGATAGAAAATCTGATTATGAAATTGTAGAAGAACAAGAAGTTTGTTTGGACCGAAAAATGTGCAGAAGCATTTAAGAGGCTCAAGGAGTTGTTAACGACAATGCTGATACTAAAGGTCCTTGACATGGACGTGGACTTCTTGGTATGCACCGACGCTTCCGAGGAAGGCTTAGGCAGAGTCTTGATGCAATATGGTCGAGTGATCTCTTACATATAGAGAACGTTGAGAAGGCATGAAGAGAACTATGCGATGCATGATTTGGAGTTGTTAGCCATTGTTTATGCCTTGAGAGTTTGGAGACACTACCTTATTGGATAAAAATTCCAACTAAAAACAGACAATTGTGGTCTACAACACATCTTTACGCAAAGAAACTTAAATGCGTGACAATGGTGTTGGTAGGAATTGCTTAGCGAGTACGATTTCAAGATTACTTACATAAAAGGAATAGTGAACAGAGTGGTTGATGCGTTGAGTCAGAGACCACGCATATTTTTGGTGATGCCTCTTCAAACGAATCTATGCAAAACAATTCTAACTTTACAAGGCGACGATGATTGGTACAAATAGGTCAAGTATTTTATCAGACAAAACATAATGATGGTACCAAATTTTGAGGGATTTACTATGGACAACAATAGATTATTGATATTTAAAAATCAAATTTACATACTTACCAACAACGAGTTGAGGATTTTGATCCTAAACGAGGCTCATAGAGCAGTGTACATGGTTCATCCTTGAGTTATGAAGATGAGGGCAGACCTTAAACCCTTATTCTTTTGGAAAGGAATGAAGGAAAACATAGTCAAGTACATGGAAAGATGTCTAGAATGTCAGCAGGTGAAGGCTTAACATAGACATTCGTTAGGATTACTACAGAAACACACTATTCCAGAATCGAAATGGGAGTTCATTTCGATGGATTTCATTGTTGTATTTCCACTGACAGCAAGGAGACAGGACTCAATTTTTGTAGTAGTCGACACTCTGACGAAGAGTGCTCATTTTATTCCTTTGTGTATGACATATCAAGCACCCAACATAGCTAGAGTTTCATCAGTGAGATTGTGAGGCTGCATGGCATGCCTAAGAGGATTTTATCCGACAGAAGATCGGTGTTTACAGGACGATTTTGGACTAGTTTCCAAGAGGCCTTGGGAACCCAACTTAACTTTAGTACCGCGTATCACCCGCAGACAGACAGGCATACCAAACGAAGAAACAAAATCTTGGAGGATATGTTGTGTATGTGCGTGATGTACCAAAATAAGCACCGGGAAGAATTCTTGCCACGGGTAGAATTTTCATATAACAACAGTTATCAAAGCACCATTAAGATGGTGCCTTTTGAGTTTCTTTACAGGTGACTGTGTTAGACGCCTTTGAGCTGGGATCAGATTGAGGATAGGGTCCCTGTGGGACCAGAAGTGATCCAAGAAATGGAAGATCAAATGAAAACAATCATAAAAAGAATCAAGGAAGCACAAGATCGGTAGAAGAATTATGTCGATGTGCATCATGTCAATCATAGTTATGAAGTTGGCGATCGAGTCTTCTTGTGGGTGAAACTACATAAGAGTTCGATCAAGTTTGGAAAGGGTGATAAACTCTCTCCTAGGTTCGTGGGACCCTTAGAGATCATGGAAAAGAATGGGCATGTGGCCTATTAACTAGCCTTGCCTGATTCTTTGAGGCGTATGCATCATGTTTTTCACATATATGTTTTGAGACATTATGTTAGTGATACTACACATGTTATTGACATGATTTCCTTGTAGGTATCGGATGAGGGTGTGCTTACGACAGAGCCAATCTGCATCCTAGACCATCACATTCGATAGCTATGGTGTTGAACAATATATCAATTCAAGGTCCAGTGGGACAACTATAGTCCACAATCAATGACCTGGGAGGACGCATATGATATGTGTCAACAATTTCCATTTTTGTTTGATAGCTAGATATAGGATACCGTGATACACTTTATTAAGACACTTACATACTGTGAAACTTTGGTATGAAGTTTAAAACAAGATGGGGTGTATGTAACATTCCTCTCTTGCATGCACTAAAAGGACTTATTCTTTGAGAACACTTGCATGCAAGTGATCTGGATCATCAGATTATTGGTTGTTTTGATTATGATTATGAGATATTGTGTATTTGATGATATGTTACTTTTTTTGTATATACATCGATAGGTGCTATTGACTGGGTTCTCCTAAGTGTGTAGGAATCTGGATGTTAGAGGATTCTGAAGGATCAATGAAACTCCTTGGACTCTAGATCGAGTCAGGGAGTGGACTGTTAGGTTTTGAATGTTGTTGATGTGACATATGTACATATGATTAGATATTATGATGTTTATTGTTATCTTTGACATGTTTCGTTGATGGATGTAGGCTGACGATAGATTTCCAACTAGACTCACATTTGGAGTAAAGGGGTCACGCACGACAACTAGAGACATTGAGAGAGATGTGTGGCAACAACCCTGCCACAAACTACTAACACTCCCACCTAGGTTCAAACTGTAGGTTAACGATTACCTAGTTTGCGAAGACCCATGATACCATGAAGGAAAACTGTGGCAGTCTCTCACGATGATTCTAAGGGGTGCGCAATAAGGAAGGGTCCTTATTCCTTAGAGGTCCTTAGTCTCCCACAAGATCACCTGACAGAGTATTGACTCCAGGGGTTTGGCGTCTACCAAATTCAGTCAAGAGGCGAGTGGCACCCTTGGAGAACGTAGTGTGTCATGAAGGGCGCGTTGCACAAATAAAATAGAAAGAGGTGAGTAGCACCCTTGGAGCACTTAGTGTGTCTTGAAGGTCACGTCTCGGTTTTAACTCGGGTAAGTTAATAAACCTAGCACCTAGAAAACTATGCCTCCTTAGGACCTAGTCGACCTTAAAATGAATGATGTGATGAGTAAAGTTTAATAACAATTTTTCCCTTAAGAATTGTCACCAGGCCAAGTGAATTTAAAATCTAGGCTAAGTAGAACCTATGAACAAAAAAAAATTAATTAGACATATAACAAGAAGGGGGTAAATAAAACTCAAGATTTATTAATTAAAGTAAAATTTTTAATGAAGGTTTAGTTATTAAAATGGGGTAAATGGTTGTTTGTCTAAACTTGCTAATTCTGAACTTAGTTAAAAAGGGGGAAACTTAAATAAAAAGGGAAACTTAAAGAAAAGGGGAAACTTAAAGAAAAAGGGTAATGTCTAACTTAGTAAGGAATCTAGCCTTTGGAACTTTCTATTTATGAACTCAACTAGGATTTAAGTAAGGCGTAAGTCATTTAAGAATTGTAAGGGAATAATGGGACATCGAGGAGTATTTTTAGTAGGGATGATTTTAAGGATGAAAATTTATTTTAAAATGTAGAAACCTTGGCAAATCTTACTAATCCTTCATATCCAAACTATAAAATGTTTGGTGATATTTTTGTAAAAATATTCAAATTTATAAGGATTTTATATAATTTGTATAAAATTTTGGCTATTCTAAATGAAAAATAATTTTATCGTATAGAATTTGGGTGAATCATTTTTAGAATAACGAATGTTTTTTGGGGAAAAACCATGGAAAATTATCCCATGAGAGAAATTTAGCCCCTAAAATCATCCCTGGTTTTTAAGAACGCTTAGGTGGGTGAGACAAATAGGAAAATTCAATTAATTAATAAATTTATTTTCTGGTGCAACTAGGGGATCGGGCGACATGTGCATGGGGGAGGTTTTTCCTAATTAAATAAATGAAAAAGGAATATAATGAGGGTTTAGAAAACTAATCACTTGAAAACTCTATAAAAAGGATGGCGAAGGAGGAGTATGGATCATGTCTAGTTTGCATAAGATTACGCTGCCAGAATTTTATCTTGATCGAATTTCTCTTGTGGGAGTTGGGATACCCAGCTCGGGTAATGAGTGGTAGCTCAATGTTGTGAGGTGAGCTGGGAGCTAGCATTCTCTGGTATTGTGTGTGTGGCCCCTTTGTGGCTCGGGGGGGGGGCTCATGGGGAAGAAGAGTACCCCTAGCATTGGCTGGAAGGTACCAGTGAGGTATCAGCGGTTAGCAAGTGGGAGTTGGACGACCTGCACGCGCGGGACAACAGCTATGGGATCATCGCCTTCGGATTCGATATGCATATTTGAATTTTGTTTGTATTTTAGTTACAATTATCCCGTGTATGGAAATAATAATGATGATGAAGCAACTGGTTCACTTCCAGTTAAAGCTATTCTATCTATTCATGATAAGGCATTAAATCGAAGCTTTTATTCAGTTTCAATTTCTATTGTAGTTTTAGGATGTTGGTTGTAATCGAGTTAAGCTCTTAAAACTTGTTTTGCTTGTAGCCCCTCCCTTAAGTAGCGATTACTTAATTTCCTCTGCCAAAAATTTTAAGCATGTTATTGCGCGGAAGCATAAAATCTTAGAGGCTTTCAGTTTGTGAAAATGGGATTTCCCCCTTAGTTGTTGATGTTTAGACATTTGATTCTTGTAGATTGTGATTTTATTTCATTTTTCTGGGTAGTTGGTTATTGGCTCTATTTCGTTGTTTTGGATTTATGATCACTACCTATTCCTACATTTTTTCTTATGCTTCCACTATGTACTCTGATAGCAATCCCACAATGTACCAAGGAAGTCCAAGGCGTCGGCATGTAAATCATGCTAAAACAGTCGTGAAATCGATTTTTCTAGTAAGTTGAAATAATTGCAATCTTTCCTTAGGCACTGAGTTTTTTTTTCTATAATCCCCTCAACATTGGAATCCAACCCTTCTACCTCACTTTGCCACAAACAAACGTCCCAATCTTACCTTGTGATCATCAGGGACATTTCACCAATAGTTAATTAGATTCTCATATTTCAGATTCTGAGAATAATTACTTTTTAAAAATCAAATTTGTGATCTCACGCATAATGGAATTGTCATAATTCGCATTTACAATGAGAATTTGCATTTATCATGTACACTGATAATTCACATTACATTGATAATTCGCATTATAGTGATAAATTGCATTTACGGTGACAAATTGCATTTACAGTGACAATTCACATTTACAGTAATAATTTGCTTTTACAACGATAATTTACATTTACGGTGATAATTTCATTTACAGTGAATTGTCACTATCTGGTATATATATTTTTAATATATATATATAAATTGATGGGTATTCAATGGATATAAAACTCTTGAAATTAGTCGACCAATAATTTATGTATACAATTTTTATAGCTAATAGAATCCTTACATAGTGGAAATAAAGGACGCCAATAAATATGTTATGAATTTTAAATTAAATAATTGCATTGCTTTGGATAACTGTATAGCTTTGAATGCTTCCAAATCCATCAACGAATAATCGTGAATGGACGCTAATAACGAAATGGAATAAAGACAACAGTGATTCCAAGTCTGCCAAATTCCAAAACCAGGCCATGTTTTCTCCTCGTCTGTGTAACGTCTTATTACCTGGTAGAGTTTTCTCCTCATCTGTGTAATGTATTCTTACCTAGTATCATTTTCCCCTCACCTGCTTACTCTGAGATTTGTTTTTTTTTATCCATGAATTTCTAAGATTCTCGGGCCACTTTAATTTTTCTAATCTGCCATTCTAATTATTTAATTATTATTTTGTTTTGTGAAATTCCTTTTTAAACAGATGGCTAGCGTAAATAATTCTATTTCTGATATTTGGTTTAAGTGCGCCCATATTTTATATCCTTTGATTTTTTTTTACCACGTGATTTTAAAACTACACACAGATTTTATACCACACCGAGATTTTAACCAATCACATAGAAACACAATATTTAGTGGTTAAGAGCCTTATACCCTGATATTTTGTTTAATTGCACAGAGTTTTTATACCCTTTAAATTACTACAATGCAATTTTAAAATACACAGAGATTTTAATACCACCCGAGATTCTAACCAATCACACGGAATTTTAATTATTTAGTGGTTAAGAGATGGCAATGATTTTGGCAGATAGGATTATTTTTATTTGGATTATGGAAGCTCGACATATGGTAGGGGATCTATTATGTTGTTTACCCCTTTAATGAGTTGAATGTTTAACATGTTTAAGGTTTAATTTATGAATGTTGTGATCAACGCTCATACTAGATCTCTAGTTTTTCAACAATTCAATTATTTCTTATGTATTCAGGGATTATCCTTTTATATCAATTATTTGTTTTTAGGAAAGTTTAATCTCTTAATTCTTAATATGTGGATACCCCTTTTAGTTAATTATTTTACAACAATTTTATTTAGTTAATTGTGATTATCACTTGTTAATATATTGGTAGTTTCTACTTCAGGGAGGTAATTGGAAACATATTGGAAACATTGATGTGGTTATGGATTTATTTCCTTCATGAATGTTAGGCAACTAATGTTTCTTTAAATTAATAACTTTAATTTCCTTTACAACAGGGAAACAAGTAAGGACATGTGAATTCACAAATTTTGTCAATGGAATCCCTTATCTGATAGATTGTGATTATGATTATGAGTTGCTTTATTTTGTATATGATGTAAGGGGGTGTAAATGAATAGACAATAAATGTTTTCTTGATTATGGATAGGTTCCCTTACTTTAATATGGTGATTGGTTACTTATGTTGTGGAGTATTCCTTAAGATGATAAATAGAAAAGAGTTAATTATAGGCGTTGTGTCAATTTAAATGTATTGAATTTTTAGTCACTCTGCATCCTTTTTTGCTTGATTTTTTAGAAAGACTTCGTCGAACGACATCGTATATTGTATGTTAGTGCCAATTAGATTTCAAGAACATTGGAATTTATGTTGGGTTGAAGGTTTTGAAGTATATTTTTTGTGCGTGGGTCCCTAGTGCCTTTGTCACAAGGTGGTGATATGATACCTTATGATTGGGTCATTGCACGTGTTAATCGATAAGCACATATGAAACCTAGCTTAGGATCGTGCGTCTCTCGATGTGGATGATGACTGTTCTATTTATGGTGGTACTTATTTTTTGTAACATTTATTGTGATTGTCTCTCGCTCGTTAGGAAGGTTCAATTTGTTGGTCATCAAATCTATTGTGTTTGGATTGATTGATGTTGTCTTTAGCTTAGTAGGTGTGATCTTGCATGTGTTGGGAGGGTTGTAGACACCTCCTTGTTCCTCAGAAAAGTCTCCATCCTTGAGACCTTAAATGGTAAAAATCGATGGGAACCTGAACTTGAACGTTTTTTATGTGTCCTAGAGGTCCTAACCTTGCAGGGTAGGATGGGCAGATAGTTGTTTTTATTTTGTCTAATTTATTTTCTTATGTTGCATCCAGTCACATGATGTGCTAGTATGTTGGGTCGTTATGTTGTATGTTGTTTGGATTGTGTGCATTGTGTTCAACATCGAGTTGCTTTGATTGACTGTTGTTGTTGTTACTTCCTTGCTTTAAATAAAAAAAAGAAAAAAAAGAAATTTGCACTTGTTATGCATTGTATGTTGTCGTAATGATGGGGGCCGTTAAAATTGTATTGAAAGGATATTTTTTTCAGGAAACCCATCAAACTACTCATGTTCAGTTTCAAGACTACTGGTCATATGTCATAAGTTGTCGATATAGTCATTTGGTATGTGCAACACGCATAAATTTAATAGAAGTTCAATCAAGAAAAAAACTAAAGTTATAAAGTGGAAAATGTCCAAAGCTGAAGATGGCATACCATTACAATTTATTTAAACAAGTGACATGTACATTCCATAATTTTATATTTTGCATTGAAAGTACATGTATTTATGAATATCTAGGACTCTAGAATCATTTCCAGTTTAGTTTACTTTCATGGTCCATTGAATTAAAAAAAGTTATATTTTTTATGAATTATAAAGTTTACCAATCCTTATTTACAATTTTAGGGAAGAAACTATAGATTGTATCTAGGGAACCTAAAATGAACTATACTTTGGATGATTATACATTAATCCTACAAATTATCTAGATCATATACACAAATATTTTAATTCATGTAACCAATTTACTACATATAGGATTTGTGTTCATTATTTGCAATGATTGTTCAATGCATTTTCATATGAAGAGGATAACTTCATATCAAAACTAGGACCCATTTCCATGTCATTATAAGGGACTATTGATGGCTTAGAAAGGCTTTAAAGACATCTTAAAAAGTATGATTAACGTCCTAATTAAAGAATTCAAGGTAATACATATGATTAACATCCTAATTAAAAAAAATAAGACATCTTAAAAAGTATCAATTTTAATTATGAAATTGTGAGTTTTGATTCCAAAAGTGTTGATATTATATTAAATTGTTAAATTTGTGCATTTAGATTTCAATATCTTGAAGAAAATTGAAAACAAAATTGAAATTATGAGCCACTTGAAAAATGTGTATGATGAACCTAACACTACTTGTATTCTATACAATAAACAGAGTTTTCATTAAGTTTGATTTAAAAAAACTTAAGTTGAAAATAAAAAATAAAAAATAACAGGTCATCTACTAAGGCTTGGTTTGCTGCATTTAGATTTTCATTTTTTTAATTGAATTTGGGGCATATTCAAAATTCAAGGTAGTGTATGATTAACATCTTAATTAAAAATTAATAGCACTAGTGAATACTTCCATTAATGGTGGGTGTCATATTAATGACATTAGTGAATACTTCCAATGTGCAGAGGATTGACAATTTCCATCAACCATTTTCTACCATTTTCGATACATAAAAAATTTATAGCAATATAAATTTTAATGAAAATCGCTTACTTATATTAAAGTATATTTTAATTTTACATATTAAAATAGGTTCTAAATCATGTTTTTTTTTCAATTTTTATTTCAAAGTACATATTTTTATTTCACATTTTCTTGAATAAATATATTGAAAGCTCGAAAAGAAACCAAAGACTAATATAACCAGTTTAGTGTTGCACTGACATAGTGAATACTTCCATTAATAGTAGGTGTCATATTAATGACATTATTGAATAATTTCAATGTGCAGAGGATTGATAATTTCCATCAACCATTTTCGATACATAAACAATTTATATCAATATAAATTTTAATGAAAATCGCTTACTTATATTAAAGTATATTTTAATTTTACATATTAAAATAGGTTTTAAGTCATGTTTTTATTTCAAAGTACACATATTTTTATTTCAAAGTATACATATTTTTATTTCACATTTTCTTGAATAAATATATCGAAAGCTCGAAAAGAAACTAAAGACTAGCATACCCAGTTTAGTGTTGGACTGTCATTTCATTGTGATTTTTCAATAAAGAGACCAAGGATGAACATAACTAGTTTAGTTATGTACTGTCATTTCATTGTGAATTTTCAATTTTGAGTTCATAGTTTTTACTAAATTTTGGATTGATAGGAGTCTATGCCCTATCAAAACAAAGAAAGGTCATAGATTGATGCAATGATAAATATGCTTAAATTTACAATTTTCATTGTTACAGTCAATTGATTATCCCTTGAATCGAATGGAATAAAACCCATATCACCGAATGAAAGCTGGCTTTTACCTCGATAGTCTAATACTAATTTTTCATCACCACGGACTCAGAATTTATTTTTATTTTTTCACTCTCTCGTAAGAAACTCACATTTATTTTTAATATACAATATTGTTTGTTGTGTTTTCCATCCTAATATTATTAATATGAGGCAATTGAGAAGTTTGAAACCTAACATGAGCAACCCTCTGGTCCTCAACCTTCATCTCTGAGTGGCATTTGGGGTAAGGGGATCCAAAGTGGGAAACTATAAAATTTGATGACTTGTTTGACTATTTTCAACCATATTTCTAAATCAAACAAAATTTAAATTATAAGTTAGAAACTATAATTTGATAACTACCCAGATCTCCTATCACTATAGAATCAACTCCACTAAATACAAAATCATCTCTACTTCACATAGTACAAATCAAACAAAATTTAAATTATAAGTTAGAAACTATAATTCGATAACTACACAGATCTCCCATCACTACACAATCAGCTCAACTATATACTGAATCAAATCTACTTCACATAGTACAATGATGTGTATACTATGATGTTTATAAATAAAATGAAATAAAGCATTTTTAATTTCAGCACAGTGTCATAAAACATAAATTAACCTCTCTCTTTTTTTTGTAAATAAAATAGGATCCTTGGATTAATAACTTCTTATGTCCATACAATGCCACCTATTAGCCATTTGTTTTGCCACAAAATGGAAACCAGAGCAGGTGGCTTTCAACAAAATCTTATCCTTTCACCATCATAAAATTGAAATTATAAGTTGCCCATAAAACATAAATTATCCTTTCACCATCATAAAAATTCAAACTATAATCTATTGATTATTTATTAATGAATAAACAATATATTTCACCATCATAAACAATATAAGAGAAATCAAAGATGAAAAAATAAAAAATATATTCCACCATCATAAACAATATAAGAGAAATCAAATATGAAACAATAATTGATATTTTGAGTTCCATATA
>JASDQU010739019.1:89744-115989 GCA_032191745.1 Picea mariana | reverse complement strand
ACTCGGAGTCTCAGTCGAACAGGGGTTCCTCTTCTTCCTTCTTGGGATAGCCTAGAGCATTTGCGAGGAATGTTTGGAGACTCATGTCTCGACATCTCGCCTCAATATCTATCCTTTGAAAATTCATGAATATGAAAGTTCATAAGTTATAGAAACATTAAATGGAAATGTTAAATTCATAACACAAGCATTTAAGCATTTATAACAGCTTCAGAGCATCACAGACATATATTGAAAAAACTAGAACAACTATATTTTTTACAATCATTGAAAAAAACAATCACTCACAAAACATTTACTTAAATCTAAATAAGAAACAATATTACATGATATGTTGTTTCTATCCTATTAGATATATTCTCATAAAAATATTCAAGGGATCATTGATCAAACCCTCCGGGTAGATCTCATCATGACACATGGAACAAATTGCCAAGAAGAACTTTTAAGGTAAATATCAGTAGACTAACCAACAACATACATAGGTGGCACCAACATAGAAGAGAACAGAAATATACACAACGTGGAATTAGCAAGGAGATAAACAGAGTGACACCAGAAAAAAGAATGAGGAGGGTAACACCAGCAAGTAGAACCAGAATCCCCAAATAATAACCAAGAAGTGATCTCTAGCAAGATGGAAAAGACCAAGAAGAAATATCCTAGAGGGGTCATAGCCACACAATTAAATAATTAAATACTTTAAAAAAATAATATTTTTTAACATAAAATATTTATTGTTAAATCATAAAAAACAACAAGAAAAAAAAACAAGTCAAGAGAAGGGATCCAAAGTCAAGCAAACTAACTTTCTTTAGGAAAAAGCAAAGAAAAAAACCAAAAACCCACACAACAATTAAGGGGGGAATAACTCAAGCAAGGGTGGTTTCAACACAAAGTCAACAATTAAATTCTTCCAAAGTCAAGGCAACTAACTTTCTTTAGGTAAAGCACAAAAGCAAAAACCCACACAAAAATTTAGAGGGGTGTAAGTCAAGAAAGGGTGATTTCAAGACAAATTCAACAATTAAGTTCTTCTTTAATGGAAAAATGTACACATGATTCTCGTGATATTTACTTATAATATTTTATCATCCCGGCATAAAAGGAAGATCAATAATGTGATCATGCTCTTCTTAACTACTCCTAGGTCTCATGGACCATCCCGGGACAAAAACAAATCACACATTATCTCAACCTGGTACTTAAGCAAAAAACCACACTAATCAGAGTTTTCATATTTGAATTTATGTGATATGTGAAGTAAGTTACATTCAAATTTGCAAAGAAATAATGAATTTTAAGAAAAAGTAAAGTACAGAATTCAAATTTAAATGCACAAATACATTCTGAAATATAATTTTTTTGCATCAAAGAGTCCATTATAATTCATGACTAACCTTCGTATTTCCAAACTGAATGTATAAGTATTCAATTGAACAGGGATTGTTTGTACATGGACAGGGTCGTATTTGAACTCAACCTTAGGAAGAGGTTGACAAGGTTGAATACGGCCCTGTCCATGTACAGGGAGAGGCCCGAATTCGGCCCCATCCCTATACATGGACAGGGTCATTTTGATGGCAGCATACACCATCTAGGGGACACCCTGAGACTCGAAAATCATAGTCCGAATAGAGAGGCTCCAACTTTCCAACCATGACTGGGGTTGGTTTGCCTACAATTATTAGGTGAATCTTCTTATGCAGATTTGTGAAATATTAAATTACAATATTTAGGAATGAAACTTCTGCATCTATGAGAAAGGAACCACAACTAATGAGAGAGAGAGAGGTGGTAGATTTGTAATGGAAACTTGGTTGCATTTATAATGGGGAATTTGATGCATTTATTAGTGAATATTGGTTGATTTTATCATAGGAAATTACTGCATTTAGGTGTTGCATTTATAATGGGCCATTGGATGCATTTATTAGTGAATATTGGTTTCTTTTATAATAGGAATTTACTGCATTTAGGTACTATAATTATAGAGGAAAGTGAGAAAAGTGTGAATATGATGGGAATAATGGCACCCATAAGCTCTATTTAAATTTTATAATAGTCTAAATGCCTAGTTTTCAAGGTTTAGCTAGGAAAAAATGTAGGGAAGATGCTAGCATTGATGAAGGTTGGTTTTCTGCAATAATTGACTATCATTTTCAGTGAATATTATAGCTTTCTATATAGGAAAAGTACATATGCTATTAATGTATACTATAGTTGTTATTAATGTGCTATACATCTTCTATTAAAGTCTAGTATGGATGTTATTTAGTTTATAAATATGTTGTTCTTTAATCTAAATGTTTAGTATGGTTATTCCTATCATTTAATTACTGATATAGATGCCATTTAATTAGCAATATGATTGTCCTTATTGTTTTCAATTCTCTCTGTTTTTATACTCATTCTGATGTGGTGCTATGAGCACTATTAATTTCATAGAAAAAACACAATTTGGTAAACCATAATCCCTAATTTGACTTAGTAGGCATTAATTGCATGCAACTATATTTATATGAAGGATCCATAAACTAGTGTTAGAGGGGAGGGATAGAAACTGCCTAAACACATACTAAGCTATAATTATTATGTATATTTTGAGCAGTTGTTTGGAACTGCACCCTCTAAATCTTATTTTGAATTTAAATAGTGTTGACGAGCGAAATCGACCGTCCGTCAACTGAGAGAGTGGAACCGGTCCGGGGTTGTCTAATAACCCAATCCATTTGGGATGAACCACCCTGACGGGTTTAGCGGCTCCGTTAGCCGATCTAATGTCCTAAGAAAACAAAAAAAAAAAAAACTAATCTACAATAACTAATCTAACTAAAAACAAATAAAACTAACTAATAAACTAATCTAACTAAAACTAACTATTAAAACAAACTAACTAATCTAACTATTCTACATATACAATCTACTAACTAATACTATACTAACTCTAACTAATTAACTATCTAACTACTAACTGAAATATAACTTATTCACAAAATATACAATATCTACAATTTACAGATTTGAATAAAACCTGAAAAACTCATTTGCATTCTTTCCTAAGACAGAGAAAGATATTTTTTGTTGATTTTATGATTTTATGAACAAGAAATAAAACAAAACTAAATAAACTAAACTACTAATATACTAATTCTAATTACTAATATAAACTAAAACATATATCTACTAAACTACTAATATTATACTAACAAATAAATGACAAACTGACCTGGAAACGCTCCAGATTTGTCCTGTGTATGATGATTGCCTTAGCTGATCAGAGGGAGGAAACCTGCACCGAATAATCCAGAAGCTTCTCATAAACGATAGCTGCAGTGCTCTACAAGTTTGATTACAGGACAAACAAGACATAAAAATAACAACAGTCTTATAATTTATAAATCTCCACAGTTAGATAAACCTGTATGCAAAGATCTATACATAATAATTCAATTGATGAAGAAGAGAAATATGTCATTCATTAATTGAATAAAGTAATTATTGTATTTTAAATTAATGAAAGAAATCAAACATGGATCATATTAAGTAAATCATATCATTTTGCAAAAGACTATTATAGCTAAAGTAGTCACTAATCAAATGCAAATTGATAAACATAAACATGAAACAAAAGATTGATATTATGAAAGCGAAAGCTATAGTAGAACATCAACTTCTGTCTCAGTTTGTATCAGAAATCCATATCCTAGTTCTACCACAAGTGAGGATGATCCTTATTACAAAAATCATAAGTATTTATAAGTTTTTCCATAGGGTAAAACCTCCCTGTGGAAGTTATCAAATAGTTTACATAAAATCTGGGAAGATATCCCAAGTTTAACTAAACTAAGAATCTAAAGTAAAACTAAAATACACCAATATTCCCCTAGCCTGTCCAACATGTCCCATTCAATTCGAATTTACCTAAAAAGGGCCAAAAATGAACAAGTTAGAAGGATTTTTTATTAACAAAATGATAAAAATTTAATTCTATAGACTAGCTACAGAATCCTCTGATTTTGTAGCTGGTCTAAAATAAGACACAGAATCAGCATTAAAATCAATTGAAAATCTTATAAAGAATTAAATTCAATTATCATCCAATAGCTATTTGAAAACGAATAATTCAATTTGAAGTTGTTATACCATTCAAAATCAAACAGGATCCAAATGAATTGAAAGACTACAGAGATAGGCATACTCTGTTTTGTTTGTTAACACAAAGTCGGGTAACAAAATTATATGGAACAACAATGCAATCATTTCATATCAAATCGAATTCAACATAATCAAAACAAATCTCAAGCAATTGTTGTGCTGCCTTATCAACAGGAGATATGAATCCGAAAAGATCATTTTCAAATCGTTATAATTGTGTTGACACAGCAAACGATTCATGCCACGAATATATCAATTCAAACTGGCGCAAAAAACAATTCAAATACAATCATAACAGGATCGATTGACTGGTAACAGAATTCGTAATTTGTTATTGAAAATTGGGCAATCAAGATCGATTGACTCTAATCAACATCGTTCCATGCAAATGAATTATAACCGAATCTGGTAGGGATAACACAATCAATCGATTCATTTTCCAAATTTAAAATCAAACAGAGCAGTATCTATGATACGAATCCAGCAAGAGAATCGAACAACTGGAGTTTAACATAGTCATTGCAAATCGTAATCGTTCCATGATACGGGCAAGAATATTATTTGCACAGGTTTAAATGAAAGCATTGTTTCCATAAAAACAAAGTCGTACTTTCCAAATCCAAATCGAACAGAGTTGTATTGCAACTTTGAAAATTATATGATGCGGCATATTACAAGATCGTAACAACGAAACTCATACCAATCACAGCATATGAATCATAACGAAATGAAATCCAAACGTGATCGTATTCTAAATTGAGCATGAAAAACTTCATGTTCGGAGTGGATACAGAGCGAATTGGATTGAAAGCAAACCATCAATTTCATTAATTGAATCAGGCAAACCAACAAATCAAATCCAAACGAAGATCATTCAAATCCAATAAAAATCTATCGATGGCTATACTGGGAATGAGAAAATCGTATATCAAAATGAAATTTCATTTATTCTTAGCAAGCGAAACAATGTACAGGATGAACACCGAATGACAGAGGTATTTGAATGAGAGACAGAGCTATTTAAAAATAGAATTGAAATCATTATATTAACCTTAATCATTCACAAAACTAAAACGATGTCAAAATTCATACCTGTCTGGCTGGATGACGACAATTTGGAGTTGATAACGGCTGTGGCCGATTCAACATTCTTGAAAAGGATGGAGCCAATTGTCTTCTACCTTTTATCAATTGCTTGGAGCTTGTATCTTTGACCGGTTAATACTTCAACTTGATTTTCCAGTGATTGGATTTTCGATTGGAGCAAGGGAACATCAATGTAGTATTGTTCCAACCATAAATCGCATTGGTCATAGGAAGGTTGTCCGGTTTTCGTAAGAGCAGACGAGGGTTTGGACATATTGCTGAGGGTTTAGTTAGGCAATTTAATCCCTGGGTAACTGGGATCGTTTCTTAGACAGGGGGGAAGATTTGTCACGAAATCATAAGGTGGTTCGGGGAATAAACCTTGTGAGTACGGGTACTCGCTGGCTAGAAAAAGTTCTATGTCAGAGTCGAAATCCTCACTTAGGACGATAGGGTTTGACTCAGCAAAGGGTTTAGTTTTTTTTCTAGCCATCCTTGAAATAAGCTGAGCGTTCTTTTTACCCTTGGCATTAGCAGTAAGGTTTGCCTTGGGATTTTTGCTCATATTTTTCTTTATAGCCTCGGACTTCTCAGTTCCAATGTCTGGTAAGTCAACACCAGGGTCGGCCGAGGGTTTAGTCAGTAGGAAATGGAAGGGCATAGGCAGCTCGGCCTTGGCTTCATTCACCACAGGTTTGTCAACCTGGACAGGGTCTGTGTCATAGAAACCATTACGAGCGATGAAATCTCTCCAGCTATCACCATGTAAACTCAAGTGATAATCAATGATAAGCTTAATGAGTCCATGGTGGAACAGGCTGATGTCAGCCTTGTGCCTTTTAAACTTTTTTGACATTTTATATAGGCTTCGATGAAAGTAAAAGGGCATATTCAGTGAGTATCCCATAAAATTCATTAGCAACCGTAGGTGGTAGAGAAAAACGAGTCTGTATCGACCTTCACAGGTCACGAATTTCTTGACTACCATAAAAGTATCGTGCCATCATGGTTTAAGTGCAGAGATGGGCATACCTCTGTCACAAGAAGTGACCTTTCACGAGAGGAACATCAGTGTCCATGGCACCTCCTCGACCTTACAATTTTTGAACCAACGTTGTCCCAAGGAGGGTAACCCTGTAGCAGAATTGATAAATTTCTCATCGATTTCCAACTGTATTTCGCCCACCTTGGCTCTACAGCCATCGAAAGTCATGGCAAATTGTTGTGCTACAGCTAGATTAAAACCCTCAAATTGTTGCACAAAGGTGAGCCATTCGTTATCCTCCAAGTCTTTGTGGGCATTGTCAAACATTAACAAGGCTTGGTTGTCGTTTGGCTCGATTCGCACGATTGGTGCCATGAAGCCGAGCACATGGTAAGCCAAGGGTTTGGATCATAGCACACAGGAGCAGAGTGCAAGAAGGTTATCCGAGCTAACAGAGGTAAGCGGGGAATAAGGGATAGGCATAAATGCCATCGTGCAAAGGTGGTGGAGCTTAACTCTGCCATGCAAAATAGTTATTTCCAAAGTACAACCGTCGATTTTCATAGCTGTTCAACCCACTATTCTATAGTCCAACAATCATATCAGTTGGCTGACCAATGAAACTAATGGCAAGTGTATAAACCAACGCGCAAAATCAACGTTATGCCAAAGTTTTTAACCATCAACATTCAATTTGAAATCAAATACCAAAAGTTTAACCATGCGCCAATGTATTGTAACAGCTCATATCAAGAGTTTAACCAATGTGCCGATGGTCCTTCATATAACCAACATACCAATAGTTATGAAAACATAGACATAGGCATTTAGTTTAAAATATATATATGAAAGATTTAATCATAACCCCTATGTATTTTCATGAAACCAATAGTCAAGTAGGTCAAAATAAAAATGCAAATCCAAATGCCAATGCATTACAAACTCAATGAAACCAAGTCACACAATCGATCTAAGAATGTCCAATAAGTACTGTTAAAATATTTTGCCAGCTGCATAACGATAGGTGAAATGTAAGCGCAATAGGCATATTGACAAGAAAGATCATGAAAGTTCAAATAATGATTTCAATGTGACTTCGAAAGATTAAGTTTTCACACTTTCAGTCGTGAAAACAAAACGAAAATAAATGTGCAAATGTCGCAAAAAATGAAAGTGTCGTTTATTTAAAAATTGCGACGAAAAATTGATGTTTGCAAAACATTGGTGTAGGCAGCTTATAAGACAATAGAAAAAATGATAATTGGCTGCCAACAATGGCGACACACTAGCAAAAGCAGTTATCTCTGTCAAAAGAAACAAATTAATATTAGGACAGCAAAGATATTTTCAACTCAAAAATAACAACCAGAAAATCGTATAAACATCATCATTAACCAACTATTCCAACAGCGTTTCAAAAGATGAAAACTGATAACAATCTTAAGATCAGCAAGTCACGATATTAAAGATAAAATCTTCAATACTGTTGGCATAGCCACTGTTGCCAGCAGGCATCCATAGCCTCGACAGGGTTGCCATTTAACCCACTCTGACATCTGTATCCTGCCAAGAAGTTCTGGATCAGAATAAAGGACATTAAAGAGGTTTCTTTTTTGCAAATTTCCATATACCCTACATTGCTTCACTGTCGGCGGGCCTGTTCATTACCTCGGCGAAGTTGTATTGGCGCCATGCATGCATTTACCCGCTGCCAACAGACCTGTTCAGTATCCCGGCAGGTTTACAAGAACTTCCCACAGCTCTTATTAATAATTTATTTTGTTTTCTTTTTTTCATAGATATATAGTCGAGCGGGGTGACGCTGAAAATCATGATTTTTCAACATAATTTATTCAGACCTCATCAAAAAATTTTAGAACTGTCCTTTATTTAGATTCAGAGATGTTTTACAAAAACAACTTCCTAAGGCAGGAAGACATCCTCTGAGTCATTCCTTTACGGAATAGGGACAGCGTAAAAAGATAATGGATGATCATGACGAACTTTACTCAGAGATCAAAATCGGTAAACTTCTTTCAAACAACAGACTTTTCCAACATATATATATATTTCAGAAATATACCATTGATGTTTGTACAAATTTTTCGGAAGTTATTTCAGCAAAGAAAATTTGTTTCATCTTTGTCTGAATAGCTTAGTGTACAGGTGTGTGAATTTTCAAAGACACAAACTGTTAAATTCAACTCAAAATCAAAAACAGAAAGCAAACGAAAAAGCAAACAAAAGAAAAATATTTACATAATATACAAGGGTGGTTATCAAGCAAAGTATCTCTTCGGGGCTTGGCCATTCACCGGGTAGGTGTCAAGCTTCCCTTCAAGATTCTGCAATCGAAAAGAACTGGGACCCAACTTTTTAGCAATTAAAAACAGTCCAAGCCATAAGTTTTGAAATTTAGTGTGCTCTCCCTTTCCCTCATGTGGTTTGTCCCACTTCAAGACGAGATCACCTACTTCAAAATTCCTATCAGAAGCAGAATTAGAATCAAACCATATTTTAACCAATTGTTGATGTTGATCTAACTTACATTTATCTTGGGCTCTTACCTCTTCTAGCTTCATCAAAGTGTTAATTCGGTTTTCCAAAGGGGGGCAATCTTCTTCTTGGACTTTTTGTGACAACTGAAGAGAAGAAATAAGAATGTGAGGTGGCAAAATTGCTTCTCTACCATAAACGAGAAAAAAGGGGGAGCTACCTATAGAATCTTTTGGTGTTACCCTATCAGCCCACATCACATTTAGCAATGCATTGTGCCAATTTTTGTGATTTTCAACCACCGTTCTCTTGATTATTTTGATTAAGTTCTTGTTTGTCGATTCTGCCAATCCGTTGCCCTGGGGATAATAACTAGCAGAATAATTCAACTTAATTCCTTTTTCCAAAGCGAACTCTCTCATCTCAAGAGAGGAAAAGTAAGAAGCATTATCGAATACTAAACAGTCAGGGATACCGAAACGAGTGATGATATTCGAATTTAGAAAGGCAATTACCTGACTGGTGTTGACAGTTCTTAGCACAGTAGCTTCAGACCATCGGGTAAAGTAATCTGTGGCTGTCACAATAAACTTGTGTTGTTGCGAGGATGGAGGGTTTATTGGACCTATGATATCAAGGCCCCACTGCTGAAAAGGAGAATCTACTGTAACGGGCTGCAAAGGAAAGGTTGGTTTTTGTAGTCGCCTTGATGCTTTCTGACATATGATACATTTATGACACAAGGCATGGGTGTCTCTAAAAAGTGTGGGCCAGTAATAACTGGCTCTTAGAACCTTATGAGCAGTGGTGTCACTACTAAAATGACCACCAGCTTCTCCTGCATGCAACTCTAGCAAGACTTTTTCTGCTTCGTCTTTTTCAAGACAACGTATTAGTACGTCGTCAAAGATTTGACGAAACAGGATACCATTAAACAGATGAAAGGAGGAAGACTTTAATATCAATGCTCTTCTTTTAGCGGGGTCAAGGTGATGAGCGGTTGATCCGTGTTCAAGACAAAATCTTATATCGTCATACCAAGGACTAACAAGGTTTTGTGCGCAACAGATTAGACTTTGATCACTTTGCCCTAGGTTTGACGTATCACTTTCTTCTTGCTGTCCTACTGTTGGATCAGCAACTAACTTGCATAACCCTTGGCCTCTCACTATCTGAGCTGAGGTAATTTCCAAGTCATACTCCTGTAAAGAAGTGACCCAGTTGGTTGTCTTTTCTCCTAGTTCCTTCTGCACTAACAAGTTCCTCACGGCTGGGTAGGGGACAATGACTTTCATCCTTGACTTCAAAAGATAGGACCGGAAATGCTTTGCTGCTTTGAAAACATCGTAGGCTTGCCGATCTATCGCTAGGTAATTAAGTTCAGTGCCTTTGAAAGCAGAGCTCGTAAAGGCAATGGGTACTTCATTTTTCTCGGTATTATTTTGGGTTAGGACGGTGGCATAGGAACAGTAAGAAGCAAAAGTGTAGAGTGTAAAGTCTTGAGAAAAATCTGGGCTCATGAGAGACGGAGCATCTATTATGGCCTCTTTTATTGCATTAAAAGCTTGATTTTCAAGGGGTCCCCAGTGATATTGGGTGTCTTTCTTGATCAAATTTTGTAAAGGCCTGACCATTTCGGAGAAACTGGGGACAAATCTTCTCACGAAGTTAATCTGGCCTAAGAAAGACTGCATTGACTTTTTGGATGTAGGAGGGGGAAGTTTTGCGATGACTTGATTCCTTTCGGGGTCAATAATCATCCTTTCACTAGACACAATGAATCCTAAGAGTTTACCATGTTCTATTGCAAAGATGGACATTTTGGGGTTCAGGGAGATGTCGTATTTATGACATCGTAGTAGGACGGTTCGTAAGTGAGCTAGATGATCATTTTTGTTTTTAGAAAATACAGTCACATCATCTAAGTAAACTACGACGAACTGATTGATTAAGCCTCAGAAAGTAATGTCCATTTCTCTCTGAAAAGTGGCACTGGCATTAATCAATCCAAATGGCATTTTACGATAAGCATAAGTGCCCCACGGAGTACGGAAGGTAGTTTTTAGTTGGTCTGGTGGAGACATCAGGACTTGGTTGTATCTAGAGAAACCATCTAGTAAGGATAGCCTCTCAAGACCAGATACCTGTTGAAGGATCTGTTCCATGGGCGGGACAGGATAGTTGTCTTTATTAGACACTCTATTGAGGTTTCGGAAATCGACGCAGAGTCGAATTTCCCCATTTTTCTTCTGGACTGGGACAAGGTTAGAAACCCATTGAGTGTGCCTAACAGGAAAAATTATTTTAGCATTAAGGAGTTTATTCAATTCTTTTTGAATTGACGGTTCCAGTTTAGGGTGCATTTTCCTTAGTTTTTGTTGGAAGGGTAAGGTTTGGGGTTTCATCGGGATGACATGCTGTATGATATTAGGGTCGAAAGTTTTGAGGTCATCATACGTCCATGCAAAGACATCTTTAAATTCTTTGAACAATTTAATGAATGTAGATTTTTCCTGTCGAGAACATCCCAACCCTAGGTTAATGCACTGAGGATTTTCATTAGTTCCTAAGTTTACTTTTTCATAAGATAACGAGGAATTATTGGTTTTACAATTGACCGTCTTTTTAAATTTATCTTGAAAATCGTAAAACTTCTCTAATCTAATTACAGATTTAGGGATCGAGTTTACCATATCCGATGAAGATTCAAGAGTTCTCGGATCTGGTATTACCGTGAAATCGCACAAATTGTCGTCGTGTGTATGTTCATCTATCACCGCACCTTGAAAAGTTTCTTCCATGTGCAGAAAGTTGATAATCTGCTGGTCATCATCAAATACTCTCCAGTTCGTGACGTTGTCGGGAATGGATGGCCGAAATAGTAGCTCAACTGAGAATGTGTCTGGGGACAAGCCTTCTACAGGAAGAAGTTTAGAAGCTACATTAGCTAATAAATCTTCTTCAGAGTTATTCAATCTAGGAATGGAATTTATATTGAAAGCAAAAAATTTATTCATTAAGTTCCATACCTCAGACTGGTAGCTTTTGAGATGCAGAGACAGACAGTGGATAGAATCTCTTACCTGTCTAACCACTATTTCAGAGTCGCCAAAGACGGTTAAATTTTGAATGTTCATATCCAAAGCTTTTCTGAGACCTTGCAGTAAAGCCTCATATTATGCAATATTTTTAGTACATTCAAATTCCAACCTACATGCTATCAATGTTTTGCTACCTGCCAGATCGATAATGATGCAGCCTACTCCAGCTCCTTCTTTGGACTTTGACCCATTGAAATACAGAGACCAAATTTGATTTTCATCGGGTACATAGGATCGTTGCGTGGAAGGTGTTGGCTGCATATATGCTACAATCTCGGACTGTTGTTCTGGATTGGTGATAGGTGAAGCCTCGGCCATGAAGTTGTCAAAGAAGGTGTCCATCCCTTGCACTTCAGGTGAATCATCAGAAGGTGTGTATGGTTCGTTGTGGTCGTTCAAATCTGTCACCGTGAACTTAAGGTAGCGTTCACGATTCACATTTATTCTATTAGGCTTGCCATTTTATGGAAGCCATCGATGAGACCAATCTGTCGCGAAATAACCATGCAGTTGTTCTGACCATTCCCTGCTTAAAAATAGACCATACACTTCTGGAATATCCACAACAATTATATCAATAACTTGATGAACCTTGGGGTTAGACGATAATCTAATAAGCACATTCTTTAGTTCGCCTATAACTTTAACATTTGTTTGATCAAGTTGTATGATTTTTAAAGTCGAAGGTTCAACTTCAGCATTTATATTTTGGTAAACAGACCATGGAATCACATTGGATGACGCCCCTGAGTCTACCATACAATTGTGCATGTTTTTATTAAAAATCTCGAAAGTTAATAGGAAAGGAGGTACATTCTTGCGAGTACTAAGAGTAGTAGCTTGTGACTTTTTACTCGCGGTTTCTAAAGCTACTTTATCTACATTATTTACATTACTTACAGGAAGGCTTCCTTTATCTTGATGACCAGGATTATTTTTAGTGGAAGTCTTCTGAAGGACTTTGCTTTGCACAACCTTGTTACTATTAGAATTACCATTCTTGCCATTCTCTGAAATATTTTGCAACATTTTTTGTAACAAAAATGGAAACTTCAATAACTCATAAATAGAAATGTTAGCCCTTAACTTTTTAAGATCTTCTACAACATCATAATCTAAGTTAGGCTTCACATTACTCTATTTAGTCTCTGTTGATTTAGATTGCTTTGGAGGCGAAGTTGTAGTATTTTCGGAAGAAGGTTTATTTGTTGTCTTACTCCTAGTGTTATAAGGATGAACTGTCTCGAAGTTAGCTTGGAAGATGTTTTCCGAGAAATGTCCAAAAATGTTTGGAGAAGACTCTTCTTCTTGAACTGTCTCTTGTTCAACTACCTCCTCAGGAATGTCAGGAGGCATCAAGTTATCTTGAGCTTCTAGAATTGTTTGAAGGGCACATTGCAAACTTTCTAGATTAAGGCCTTCGGTGGTTGGATTAGGTCGGTTGGTAGGAAAGGGCTTCTGGAACGGGGGTTTGTAAGGCCCTTTGCTTGAGGAAGCTTCTTCGGTCGACATTTTCAAGTCTATAACTTGATTTGACAATTTTTGAACAACTTTAGTTAGGTTTTCCAAATCAGATTTTTCAGGTTGTGTTTTACTTTGAGTGGGTCTGGGGAGGATTTCAATCTTCTTTTTGGAAGAAGAACTAGTCTCAGTTTCGTTGCTAGTAGAGTCCTTAAGACTAAGTATGTCTTTTTTAATCTGACTGGCCTCCTCAAAGGCTTCTAACAACGTGGCTTTTTTAGATCGTTTGACCCAAATAGCTATGCTCTGATGCAAAGATTTAGTGTAGTACGTTGTTATAAGACTCTCAACGGGCATAGAATCCATAGGGATTCAGTTTTTAAGTGTCAAGAATCTTTGATTAAAGTCTTTAACTTTTTCTTTTGGGTTCATTTTTAAGCTAGAAAGATCCATGACTAAGACTTCTGGAGGCTTACCGTCTCCGAATTTTTCCAAAAAGCATGACTCAAACTTTTCCCAAGACACGATGGTATGGGGTTGCTGGGCAAAGTACCATGTGGATGCATTACCCTCGAAGGTATAAAGGAAAAACCTATAGACTACGTCTTCATATTCGACATTACAGAGTCTTATGGCTAACATGAACTTCTTAATATGATCTTCAACTATCTGTTTTGAGTCAGGATCAAACCTGGGAAGCCATTTCTCTGGGTGCTTAGGTAGAGGGTGCTGAGCTCCAGGTACAGCTACGGCATCCTGGTCTAGCCAGGGTCTAGCAGGGTTGTTCTGATTTTCCATTGGGGTAGTGGGTTTGGAAGGCTGAGAAGGTGAATTGCCTTCGTCAGAAGAATCTTCTCCAGAAGAGGAAGGAGATGATGGAGGTGGTGAAGGAGGTATCCTAGATCCTTCTGCATCAGGATTTAATTTTGGATCTGTAGGATTCACAGTGAGGTTAGTGTCACCTAATTATTCTCTGATATCAGAGAAATCCAAAGGTTGGCCCCACGGACGGTTTGGTTGCCTCAAACGGGCTAAGGCACTATGTGTTTTAATTAGATATTGGCAGACAATCTCTTGTATGTCACCACCTGAGGATTAGGGGTTGTTGGCTCAACTGTGGTTTGTGGATTGTCGGTTGAAGTAGTTATTGTTTGAAGGGGAATATTATCGTGTGAATGGATTCTAGTCACTATAGGTGAGCGATTAGGGGGTGGAGGAGTCTTGCGACCACCTCGTGCCATTAATTAAGTTCAGGCCCTCCTTCTAGCGCCATTTGTTGACGGGCGAAATCGACCATCCGTCAACTGAGAGAGTGGAACCGATCCGGGTTGTCTAATAACCCAAGCCGTTTGGGATGAACCACCCTGACGGGTTTAGCGGCTCCGTTAGTCGATCTAATGTCCTAAGAAAACAAAAAAAGAAAACTAATCTACAATAACTAATCTAACTAAAAACAAATAAAACTAACTAATAAACTAATCTAACTAAAACTAACTATTAAAACAAACTAACTAATCTAACTAAAACTAACTATTAAAACAAACTAACTAATCTAACTATTCTACATATACAATCTACTAACTAATACTATACTAACTCTAACTAATTAACTATCTAACTACTAACTAAAATATAACTTATTCACAAAATATACAATATCTACAATTTACAGATTTGAATAAAACCTGAAAAACTCATTTGCATTCTACCCTAAGACAGAGAAAGATATTTTTTGTTGATTTTATGATTTTATGAACAAGAAATAAAACAAAACTAAATAAACTAAACTACTAATATACTAATTCTAATTACTAATCTAAACTAAAACATATATCTACTAGACTACTAATATTATACTAACAAATAAATGACAAACTGACCTGGAAATGCTCCAGATTTGTCCTGTGTATGATGATGGCCTTAGCTGATCGAAGGGAGGAAACCTGCACCAAATAATCCAGAAGCTTCTCATAAACGATAGCTGCAGTGCTCTACAAGTTTGATTACAGGACAAACAAGACATAAAAATAACAACAATCTTATAATTTATAAATCTTCATAGTTAGATAAACCTGTATGCAAAGATCTATACATAATAATTCAATTGATGAAGAAGAGAAATCTGTCATTCATTAATTGAATAAAGTAATTTTTGTATTTTAAATTAATGAAAGAAATCAAACATGGATCATATTAAGTAAATCATATCATTTTGCAAAAGACTATGATAGCTAAAGTAGTCACTAATAAAATGCAAATTGATAAACATAAACATGAAACAAAAGATTGATATTATGAAAGCGAAAGTTGTAGCAGAACATCAACTTTTGTCTCAGTTTGTATTAGAAATCCATAGCCTGGTTCTCCCACAAGTGAGGATGATCCTTGTTACAAAAATAATAAGTATTTATAAGTTTTTCCACAGGGTAAAACCTCCCTGTGGAAGTTATCAAACAGTTTACATAAAATCTGGGAAGATATCCGAAGTTTAACTAAACTAAGAATCTAAAGTAAAACTAAAATACACCAATATTCCCCTAGCCTATCCAACATGTCCCATTCAATTCGAATTTACCTGAAAAGGGCCAAAAATGAACAAGTTAGAAGGATTCTTTATTAACAAAATGATAAAAATTTAATTCTATAGACTAGCTACAGAATCCTCTGATTCTGTAGTTGGTCTAAATTAAGACACAGAATCATCATTAAATCAATTGAAAATCTTATAAAGAATTAAATTCAATTATCATCCAATAGCTATTTGAAAACGAATAATTCAATTTGAAGTTGTTATACCATTCGAAATCAAACAGGATCCAAATCAATTGAAAGACTACAGAGATAGGCATACTCTGTTTTGTTTGCTAACACAAAGTCGGGTAACAAAATTATATGGAACAACAATGCAATCGTTTCATATCAAATCGAATTCAACATAATCGAAACAAATCTCAAGAAATTGTTGTGCTGCCTTATCAACAGGAGATATGAATCCAACAAGATCATTTTCAATTCGTTATAACTTTGTTGACACAGCAGATGATTCATGCCATGAATATATCAATTCAAACTGGCGCGAAAACCAATTCAAATACAATCATAACATGATTGATTGATTGGTAACAAAATTCATAATTTTTTATTGCAAATTGGGCAATCAAGATCGATTGACTCTAATCAACATCGTTCCATGCAAACGAATTATAACCAGATCTGGTAGGGATAACACAATCAATCGATTCATTTTGCAAATTTAAAATCAAACAAAGCAGTATCTATGATATGAATCCAGCAAGAGAATCGAACAACTGGAGTTTAACATAGTCATTGCAAATCGTAATCGTTCCATGATACGGGCGAGAATATTATTTGCACAGGTTTAGATGAAAGCATTGTTTCCATAAAAACAAAGTCGTACTTTCCAAATCCAAATCGAACAGAGTTGTATTCCAACTTTGAAAATTATATGACGCAACATATTACAAGATCGTAACAACCAAACTCATACCAAGCACAGCATATGAATCATACCGAAATCAAATCCAAACGTGATCGTATTCTAAATTGAGCATGAAAAACTTCATGTTCGGAGTGGATACAGAGAGAATTGGATTGAAAGAAAACCATCAATTTTGTTAACTCAATCAGGCAAACCAACAAATCAAATCCAAACGAAGACCATTAAAATCCAATAAAAATCTATCGATGGCTATACTGGGAATGAGCAAATCGTATATCAAAACGAAATTTCATTTATTCTTAGCAAGCGAAACAATGTACAGGATGAACACCGAATGACAGAGGTATTTGAATGAGAGACAGAGCTATTTAAAAATAGAAATCAAATCATTATATTAACCTTAATCATTTACAAAACTAAAACGATGTCAAAATTCATACCTGTCTGGATGGATCATGACAATTTGGAGTTGATAACGGCTGTGGCCGATTCAACATTCTTGAAAAGGATGGAGCCAGTTGTCTTCTACTTTTTATCAATTTCTTGGAACTTGTCTCTTTGACCTGTTAATACTACAACTTGATTTTCCAGTGATTGGATTTTTGATTGGAGCATGGGAACATCAATATAGTATCATTCCAACCATAAATCGCATTGGTCACAGGAAGGTTGTCTAGGTTTCGTAAGAGCAGGCGAGGGTTTGGACATATTGCTGAGGGTTTCGTTAGGCAATTTAATCCCTGGGTAACTGGGATCATTTCTTAGACAGGGGGGAAGATTTTTCAAGAAATCATAAGGTGGTTAGGGGCATAAACCTTGTGAGTACGGGTACTCGCTGGCTAGAAAATGTTCTATTTCAGAGTCGGAATCCTCACTTAGGACAATGGGGTTTGACTCAGCAGAGGGTTTAGGTTTGTTTCTAGCCATCCTTGTAATAAGCCGAGCGTTCTTTTTACCCTTGGCATTAGAAGTAAGGTTTGCCTTGGGATTTTTTCTCATAGGTTTCTTTATAGCCTCGGACTTCTCAGTTCCAATGTCTGGTAAGTCAACACCAGGGTCGGCCGAGGCTTTAGGCAGTAGGACATGGAAGGGCACAGGCGGCTTGGCCTTGGCTTCACTCACCACAGGTTTGTCAACCTGGACAGGGTCTGTGTCATTGAAACCATTACGAGCGATGAAAGATCTCCATCTATCACCATGTAAACTCAAGTGATAATCAATGATAAGCTTAATGAGTCCATGGTGGAACAGGCTGTTGTCAGCCTTGTGCCTTTTAAACTTTTTAGACATTTTATATAGGCTTTGATGAAAGTAAAAGGGCATATTCAGCGAGTATCCCATAAAATTCATTAGCAACCGCAGGTGATAGAGAAAAACGAGTATGTATCGACCTTCATAGGTCACGAATTTCTTGACTACCATCAAATTATCGTGCCATCGTGGTTTAAGTGCAGAGATGGTCATACCTCTGTCACAAGAAGTGACCTTTCGCGAGAGGAACAGCAGTGTCCATGGCATCTCCTCGACCTTACAATTTTTGAACCAACGTTTTCCTGAGGAGGGTAACCCTGTAGCAGAACTGATAAATTTCTCATCGATTTCCAACTGTATGTCGTCCACCTTGGCTCTACATCCATCGAAAGTCATGGAAAATTGCCGTGCTACAGCTAGATTAAAACCCTCAAATTGTTGCACGAAGGTGAGCCATCCGTTATCCTGCAAGTCTTTTTGGGCATTGTCAAACATTAACAAGGTTTGGTTGTCGTTTGGCTCGATTCACACGACTGGTGCCATGGAGCCGAGAACATGGTAAGTCGAGGGTTTGGATCATAGCACACAGGAGAAGAGTGCACGAAGGTTATCCGAGCTAATAGAGGTAAGCGGGGAATAAGGGATAGGCATAAATGCCATCGTGCAAAGGTGGTGGAGCTTAACTCTGCCATGCAAAATAGTTATTGCCAAAGTACAACCACCGATTTTCATAGCTGTTCAACCCACTATTCTATAGTCCAACAATCATATCAGTTGGCTGACCAATGAAACTAATGGAAAGTGTATAAACCAATGCGCAAAATCAACGTTATGCCAAAGTTTTTAACCATCAACATTCAATTTGAAATCAAATACCAAATGTTTAACCATGCGCCAATGTATTGTAATAGCTCATATCAAGAGTTTAACCAATGTGTCGATGGGCCTTCATATAACCAACATACCAATAGTTATGAAAACATAGACATAGGCATTTAGTTTAAAAGATATATATGAAAGATTTAATCATAACCCCTATGTATTTTCATGAAACCAATGGTCAAGTAGGTCAAAATAAAAATGCAAATCCAAATGCCAATGCATTACAAACTCAATGAAACCAAGTCATACAATCAATCTAAGAATGTCCAATAAGTATAGTTAAAAGTTTTTGCCAGCTGCATAACGATTGGTGAAATGTAAGCGCAATAGGCATATTGACAAGAAAGATCATGACAGTTCAAATAATGATTTCAATGCGACTTCGAAAGATTAAGTTTTCACTCTTTCAGTTGTGAAAACAAAACGAAAATAAATGTGCAAATGTCGCAAAAAATGAAAGTGACGTTTATTTAAAAATTGCGACAAAAAATTGATGTTTGCAAAACATTGGTGTAGGCAACTTATAACACAATAGAAAAAATGATAATTGGCTGCCAACAAATAGGTCCCTTGAGAGTCATTCTCAATTTTAATCATGTGAATATCATGCATCTCATAGCAATTTGGGCCTGTCCATGTATATGGACAAGGCTTAATACGGCCCCATCAACCTTCTAAACTAGTAAAAATAACAGTATAACAATTTTTAACTATAAATTACCTAGACCGCCCGCTTGCAAGGTCAAACATGGCCCCGTCCATGTAGGGACAAGCCCAAGTTAAAACATGTATCTGTACATGGACATGGTCGAATACGACCATATCGATGTATAGGGACAGGCCTGAATTTGGGCCTGTCCCTGTACATGGACAAGGCCATACTCGACCCTACCATCCCATTAGATAAGCATATGATACCTTTACTTTTATGTATCTGATATGTTCTAGGTTTTGTTTTTGTCATTGGTTGGTTGGTTGGCTACTTGTTTGTATTTTTTTTCATTTTCATAAATAACACTAACAATTTAATACTAACACTAACTATTTAAATCATAAAATTTAAAATTATTCTAAAATAAACACCCACAACAGCAACATCTGCATGCCCTCAGCACCAACGCCAATCAGAATATGGCCATGTCCATGTATAGGGACAGGCCCAAATTCGGGCCCATCTCGGTACATGGACATGTCCATATTCAGCCCTATCCATGTACAGGGATAGAACCAAATTCAAGCATGTCCCTGTACATGGACAAGGCTAAATATGGTATTGTCCATGTACAAGGATAGGCCTGAATTCGAGCATGTCCATGTACATGGGAAGGGCCGAATTCGGCCCTGCCATCCCATCTGATAAGCATATGATAGCTCTATTTTTTTGTGTGTGTCTATGTTTTTACTCTATTATGTCTGCATCCTATTGTGTTCATAAATTATTAATTTATAGGAGGCATTGTCTCCATCCTATACTGTTCATATTGTGGAAAATCAAGTTTTGTTTGTACATGGATGGAGCCTCCCAAATATATAGGCAAGGATTACATTTATGTATTTTTATTCAAATGAATTTATTTTGAAGATAAAGTAACATAATAAAATGGGACAATATTATTGTTTAAAGTATGTGGATGTCGCCTCCTAAAAATATATGTGCCAAGATTGCATTCATATAAATTGATTAATATATAAACTGAATTTTATAAAAAATAACAATAAACTCTCTGCTTGCGTAAACATATATATAATGAATGCCAAAACCAAAACTCTATTTTTAGATTAAACTAATTAAAATATAAACTGAATTTTATAAAAAATAATAGTATACTCTGCTGGTGCATAAACATATATAAAGTTAATTCCAAAACCAAAACTTTATTTTAGATTTAACTAATTAAAATATAAATTGATTACACTCTTATTGTGACGTAATAGTATTTACTCTTTCGAGGTATAATTTTGGTAATGTAAGGTATCATTTGGGCTTGTCTCTATACATGGTAAGGGCCATATTTAGCCCTGTCCATGTACAAGGACATGTCCAAATTCAGGTATATCTCTATACATGGACAGGGCCATATTCGGCCCTGTCCATGTACAGGGACAGGCCCGAATTCGAGCATGTCCCTGTACATAGACAGGGCCAAATATGGCCCAATCCATGTGCTAGCACTCAATTTTTGAGTATATTTTTGAAATCGTCTTTAACACATTCATGCTAAATTGTCAAAATTTAGAAGCTTTTGCCTATTTCATAATCTCCAAATTTCTCATCTAGTCTTGACCAGCTTCAATCAAAATTCTCTGGCTTCGCCCTCTAGACCTGCAAATAAAAAATGTTTCCTAAGATCTTTAATCTAGATGTATTCCTAGATTTTAATTTTATCAAAGTGGTGTGTGCTTTAAAGTGGCTTAACCCTAAATCACACTATATATTATGCTAAAGTTCTAAGCCTAAATCTAGTCATACTACAAATAAATCTATTGCATTATCCTACGTCTAGAGTTTCTAAAAGACAAAACCATATGCCCAATTCTCATGCTAAGCCACGAGTCAAACAACAAATTGACACACAAAGACAATTCCATGAAATCAATCCATAAATCAAGTCACATGTCGACTTCATTATCTAAACATTACAGAGGTTGGGTTTTGGCATTTTCCATTTTCAGTGCACATAAATTGTCATACTTTTGGTCACGAGATCGAAACTACACTTGCCAAATAATGTTGAGTAGTTGCGAAGGCATTTCTTCTTGTTTGACAGGGATCCAAAGAAAATGGATTTGTTTATGTTTTCATGCCCTGCCATGAAAGTTGTGCAACAGATTGGAAAGAATTCTACCTCATTTATTCAAAGGGTTAAATTCCACAAGCATTATGCTTTACCAGGTTCGACATTTGAAGATTTGGAAACTTGTGCAGAATAAATGGCAGACATTGGCCAAAATGATGAGCAAGCAACACTGTGACCAAATCCTTCTAAATTTGGCACTGCGGTAAATGCACGTCTAGACAATTATTTTAGAGAGGAATTTTTGTTTATACCTCCGGCTTCAGAATCTGATTCTTCTTCCTAGACACTGAGGTTCCTATTTAGTCAGTAATTTCTCTGTTATCTCAGTTTTTACAGTTTTGAAAAACTCTGAACTTTCGACAACTTATTTTGGTCCACAGAGGTGTTGTTAGTTGTCGAATCCCCTGACTTTCGACAACTAAATCTACCTTGTTCTATACGTGTTAGTTGTTGAAAGTGCAGAGATGCATAGAATTAAAGTCTTTTCTTCCAGATTGTATCCAGTTGCTTTTAGATCACTCGAGAAGACTCCCAGGTGCATGGCAACTCTAAAATGCATGAAGATAATGGTCTTTTTCAGATTGGACGAGAGTTCAAAGGAAGATTCATTTTCGGTTAAAATATGAATGACTCACATCCCAAATGTCATTAGAAGTTTTAGAAGAACCTTGTCATCACCCATCAAGGACTATACAGATGTCAAAGACCCCGGATTTAGATAAGGGTTCGACTCCCTTTTATAGGATCTATTCCTATAATTGTAATTAGTTTGATATTATGCTATTATTAGTATTTTCGATCCTTCCTTATAGGATCATGGTTTTTTATGTAAAGGATATAAAGCCAAGGTTTGTAATATTAGAGGAGGAAGAAGTCCTGAGGACTATGGCTCAACCTTCGAGATTTGACCATTTTTCTTGTATTGAAGACATTATGAATACATGTTGAAACAAAAACCACTTTCACCATATTTTGTTCAGACTTCCATTTTCTATATTGTATCTTCTTATGAGTAAATGTTTATGCATTTCATTATGTTTATCTAATGACAAATGATTGTCATCTCATCTTTTCATTGATAGACTAAGCTTATGAGTAAAATTTGTCTGTTATAATTGGTCATTCACATGTACATTTATGTGTATGTGTTTCTACTGATATGATAAGCATTCTCCATACTTTCACACCTTAATTTAACTTTCTGAACAACATAGTTGAAATCCTTTTGTGTTTGAGTGGATTCATATGTTTTTTGAGTGAATGAGAGCGTTATCAAGTCATCCAACTTGATCCACCTATACATTATTCAAATCATTTTTAAGTTACCAAGATCATTCCCTTTACAGTCAGGGAAAGACTCTTGTAGTGATAACAAATTGGCGTCATTGTCGGGGAATGTAAGTGAAGCTAGTTTCCCTGGGAAGAACAACATAGATCCGACTTTTGACGGTAGAAAAAGGAAGGACACAAAATTGACTGTGACAATCTGCCTGGTGAATCCATGATTAATGACTCCAGTGGGGAGGATCCGGTTAATAGGAATATGAAGAGGATGAATTCTAAATCCAGGTATCAGTTCATTAGTCTTCTACATGAACTTTTGTTGTTCTTTATTATCTCTTTCATGCTTTTCCCTTCACATGTCAAGAGGCTTATTTTCTATTTTGTTTATTCTGATGATCATCAATCTACCTTCATATATCCAACCTTATAAGAGAAAATCGTGTAGCCTTATGTTGTTGATGTTGATCCTATATCCTCATCACAGCCTGTTCCTAAAGATGATTTATGCATTCCAATTCCTCTTGAATCAGATCATTCTTGTGACTTTGTGGAGGTTGAAATTGATTCAAAACCTACTCAGATTTTATTACCTTTTGCCTTAACTTCTGAACCTTGCCATCAATCTATTAACTTTCATGAGTGGCCCACTAATTTTCAAATTAAAATCAGAATGAATATGTTCAAGCCTTTAAGGATGCCCTATCTCCTTCATCCTTATCCTCTTGAATTCCTTGAGTATCTTCCTTGGTTTTTTGGAGAGGATCATGTCAAAGTTGAGAGTCATCTAGGGGCCTTTGAGAATTTTGTTGATCAATTCGAGATTGTTCATGATGATGTGATCATGATATTGTTCTCTAAGTCTTTGTTCAGAGATGTTGCTATATGGTTTAAGGGTGTGAGAGATGATTCTATTGGTTCTTGGATTGATCTGTCTAATGATTTTTTGAAGCATTGGGGTGAGAACAAATCTCTTGATTTGCATCTCGCTAATTTTTATTCCTTGAAGAGAGAGGAGAACGAAGCTTTTTCTAATTTTAATCGAAGGTTCTACAAAATTTATCATGATATGCCTTTGGAGATCCAACCTATAAAGACTGTTGCCATGGTATATTATGTTATGGATCAACATTCAGAGCTTTCCCTTCTCTTGTTAGAAAGGAAGTCTTCATCCTTAAGGAGCTTGTTTGAAGATGCTCAAGAAGTGGAGGAGAGCATTTGTTCTTCCAGGAGGATCCAAGAACAGGTTTACTTTGAAAATCTACATGCACATGAGCAAGAAAAATGTCAGTATGGCTTAGATTTTGAGCAAGAAAGTAATGAATGTGAAGCATATTTGGAACAACAACAAGCATGTGAGTTTATTTCATATTCAGGTCAGAATTCTTCAACATTTGTAGAGTATTCTAAAGACAGGTATGCATGTAAATTTTATGATCAATTTACAAACTAGGTTGACCATGTGGTAATCGATAATTGCATAGACAACTACATGTTTCTAGCTGATCATAATCCTTGTCATTTAAACATTTCTTTATCATTATCCTATGAGCACTTTTTTGAAGAGGAAGTTGTAATGATTGATGATCAAGATCTGATCACAATAGAATTAGAGGGTCATCAATTTTCCAGCAGAGAAGTAGTCATGGTTGAGAAGGTGTTTTTCATGGACCAACATGTTTATGATCTCGATTTCAAAGACCTAGTGGAAACCTTCATGGAATCATACATTTCAGAGAACTTGAAATTTTTTAGATTTCCTTAGCTCGCAAATATTTCCTGGTGAGTATGGTTTCCTAAACGATCTTTTATCACTGCTATTATATTGCAAACATTATCTATTGATCAATGATAAAGATGAGATTATTTCATCATTGAATTTTCTCAAATGGCTATTATGGAAATCATCCTTTACCTAACCAAATTGCAGATCTATTTATAGTAGGAAAGTGTAGAAAATTAACTCATTGCATGAGCATTTATTTTCCTTCAGTTTGCAGAAATAACAGTCATTTTGTGTGAATAAAGGAAGGACTTCAGAATTTTCAGAGAATGGTTGACTGTTGACTCCATAGCCCAATGGACAAGGTGACTAGAACTACTAGATTCTTGGAGCCTTGCAGGGAGGCCTCCATCCCAGTTGGAGATAGATGTTAGCACTCAATTTTTGAGTATATTTTTGAAAGTGTCTTTAACGCATTCGTGCTAAATTGTCAAAATTTAGAAGCTTTTGCCTATGTCATAATCTCCAAATTTCTCATCTAGTCTTGACCAACTTCAATCGAAATTATTTGGCTTCACCCTCTGGACCTGCAAATAAAAAATGTTGCCCAAGATATTTAATTTGGATGTATTCCTAGCATTTCATTTTATCAAAGTAGTGTGTGCTTTAAAGCGGCTTAACCCTAAATCACACTATATATTATCCTAAAGTCATAAGCCTAAATCTAGTCATACTAGAAATAAATCTATTGCATTATCCTAAGTCTAGAGTTTCTAAAAGCCAAAGCCATATGCCCAATTCTCATGCTAAGCCATGAGTCAAACAACAAATCGAAAAACAAAGCCAATTCCATGAAATCAAGCCATAAATCAAGTCACATGTCGATTTCAGTATCTAAATGTTAAAGAGGTTGGGTTTTGGCGTTTTCCATTTTTAGTGCACAAAAATGGTCATATTTTTGGTCATGAGATCAAAACTACACTTGCCAAATAATGTTGAGTAGTTGCCAAGGAATTTCTTCTTATTTGGTAGAAATCTAGAGCAAATGGATTCATTTATGTTTGCATGCCCTGCAATGAAAGTCGCTCAATGGAGTGGAAATAATTCTACCTCAGTTGTGTTAGAATATAGAGGATTGTGCTTGTTTAACCATTGACAATACCCTCATCACCCAACCACAGGCCTTAAGCCACCCTCCGAGCACCTTGACCTTGACCGAGAAGAGAATTCTAGATGCAATCTATAGCCAAGAGAGGCTAAATGCACCAAGCAAAAGAATAGAAACAAGATTGAACAGATGATCCCACCCAGAAGCTAGTGCACCACTCTTTCAGCTTTCCCAGAAAACCTGCGCACCAAACTGCTACTGCCTGCAACTGCCTACGCAGATATTTCTCTCTCTGCAACTTCTGAGATGACAAATAATGAAACTGGCGCCCTATATTTATAGTGGACTGGCCAGTCTAACTGGGGCTGACCTGACCAGTCTAACTGGGCCGACTTTTTCTTCTGGGCATCAATAAATTCAATATAAATATATTTGTTCAGCCGACAACCTGTCTA
>JASDQU010739019.1:61491-78967 GCA_032191745.1 Picea mariana | reverse complement strand
GCCTATTCAGATGCAAATTGGGAAAACTGTGTTGATGAGAGAAAAAGCACCAATGGAGGAGCATTCTTCCTAGGTGACTCATTAGTAGCATGGCTTAGTAAAAAGCAAGGTTCCATTTCCTTATTAACTACAGAGGTAGAGTACATTGCTGCTGCTACCTGTTACACTCAGGTATTATTCATGATTCAAACACTTACAAACTTGGAGGTAAAATACATTCACTGATCCCAATTCATTGTGATAACACTAGTGCCATCAGTGTGTCTAAGAATCTTGTACTCCGCTACCAAGCATATTCCCATAAAATACCATTTTTTGAGAGAGCAGGTCACCAATCAGGTTGTTCAGGTCCATTACATTTCAACTACAGAACAAATTGCAAACATCTTTACTAAACCCCTAGCCAAGACACCATTTGAATATCTCCGACAGAAGTTGGGCATCATCTCGTCTCACACCTAAGAGAGTCCATCCTGTTAGGGAGTTTTGTATTGATTGAATATATGATACCTCCTAAACATACTACAACAACTGAGGGGGAGCATGTTTTTTCTTTGACATTGATGTCAAAGGGGGAGAAAAGAAGTGGTCTGGACCTGATGCTACAGTTGGAGGTCCAAACAGATTAGTGCAGTCGTTCAGGGTTGCCATCAATGCCAAAGGGGGAGATTGTTGGCATGTTTATAGGCAGGTATGCTTGTCATTGATGGCAAGATCAGAGTATGCATCAATGGCAAAACATGAAAAAAGTAAGCTCATGAGGAATTAATGTAGAGTTGAACGCAGTGCAAAGTTGTTCTTGTTCATTTGATGGAAAACAAGTAGGCAAGGAAGACCAGCAGTGCAATGATGATCGAATGGAAAGATCGAAGTGTTGGTCAAAATCCATTTCAGAGTTTAAGCTACCAGGATTTTGGATACCGGGAGATGGAAATGTCAAAGACCCTTCACAGGAGTCCCGGAGTTGCAAAATACGGAATCCCGAAATACTGAAAGAGGCACATCAAAAAAAAAATTCACATACCGAGCGTAAACTTCATTTCGGAGTTTCGGATACCGGGAAATTGAGAAGTCAATAATTGAGACTCTTCAATATAGGAGTCCCAGAGTTGCGAAATCTAGAATCCTGAAATCCTGAAAGAGGCACATAAACGAAGAGTTTTGCAGACCGAGAAATAACTCCATTTTGGAGTTTCAGATATTGGGAGTGGGAAGAGTCAAGACTCTTCATCATCAGGAGTCCCAAAATCACGAAATGCGAAACGTCGAAATCGCGGAGGAAGGAGGATGATTTCGGATACCGGGAGTTGGGGATGTCAAGAACTCTTACTACAAGAGTCCTGAAGTCGCGAAACGTGAAATCGTGATATGCGAAATCATGAAGTGATCTGGGCCGACAATTCCAGGAAGTGAATGTGGCAGACCACGTCAGAAAGGACAGGTGGAAGATAATGACACGTGGCATGATCAAACAACGAAAAGTGTCGAGTTGATTTGTCATTTTAGGCCACTGGAATTCACATTTCTGAGTGACACGAGGCAGCCAATTGGGTCACGACATGTCATTGAGTGACGCAAGACTGACCTCACTCTGAGATTTTTTGCTTCAGGAGTTTTATCACTATCACTCCCCCAAAGTCCCGAAGGATGAAGTCTTGGGGCAGAGAATAATTGTCAAATCATCAAGGGTGTGGACCGTTTATCCAACTCCATTTCGAAGCTTCAGATACTAGGACATGGATCATTAAGAACACATCGCCATAGGAACACCGAAGTGTCGAAATGTGAAATCACGAAATCACATTAAGGATAATCATTTGGTCATCGATGGTGTTCACACCATCAAAGAGCTGTAGGGAAAAAGCTTGAAGCGGAAAGATCCATTTCAGAGTTTCAGGGACCGCGACTTGGAGAGTCGAGATGCCTCGCAATAGGAATCGTCGAAATGAGAAAACACCTTTTGGTGTAGGCTATTGTCATAGCCATTGGTCACATCAACGGAAGATGGAGGAAGGAGCTAGTGTAACCAAGCTCCATTTCTAGGTTCGTGACCTAGAGTGTCGAGACACTTGATCACACGAATGACGAATTGTCGAATGCCAAAATGTCGAAACGATGAAATGAACGTAAGATTCAATGAAGTCAATTCACTGGTGCAGATGAATTTGAATAAGATCGGAGGGCTACTGTTGTACATCACAGTGTAACTGCTAGAAACAAATGATGCTTTCTGCCAGAGGATGATCTTGTCTATGACAGAGAAGATGAAGAGTCTCAACTGCCCAAGAAGTTGAGGAATCTCAACATAACACCCAGTGATGATGGATGCATGAAAAAATACAGGGAGAGAAGCTGAAGAGTTGCGATGATGATCAGGCAGAGCACTCGAGACGGAGGGGGAATGTAGAAGCATGGCAAGATAGCATGCACAAGGAGGACAGAGACTATAACTATGCAGAAAAAAGAAGATATGAGAGTTGATGTTGTTATGACGGATTGAGGTGTCAAGAAGGAGAAGAGCTCAGCAGCAAAAATTCCCATAAGGGGAATGGTGCATTGAAAAGACATGGCGTAGAGAGAATAAAAGGAAAAACAATAGAAAGCATAAGGAGTGTGCGAAAGACACTGATGCAGACAGAGAAGCGCAGTGTAGCAGAACAATGATGAGACCAGTAATCCATTGAAGAACTTTATATCACTGTAATAAGTCATAATAGAAAATATTTATATTTCAGGGTGGTAGGGAGGTGCTAGGGAGGACTGTTGTCCTCAAAGGTTCAAGTGGGTGCTTGAACAAAAGGAGTTTTAGCTTCCATCTGGTTGGAGCCAGAGAAACCAGGGTGGCAGGGTGGTGCAAGGGAGAACTATTGTTCTCTGTTTTATAGGTTGGTGCTTGTATGATTGGAAGTTGGTGCTTCCATCCAATTGGTGCTGGAATCACCAAGGAGTTGGTGCTTCCCTCTAGTTGGTGCTAGAGAAACCAGGGAGTTAGTGCTTCCTTCTAGTTGGTGCTAGAGAAACCAGAGAGTTGGTGCTCTCAACAAGTAGCAGCTTGCAAAACAGAGGTTGCAGCCTCATTATGAGTTGGTTATCATATGTATGATAATGTAAAGAGTGTAAAGATTACTTATCATATAAAGAAGAAGAGGTTCTTACCCTCTATGGGTTTCCTTAGGAAATATCTGTCTCTGTGTATCTCATATATGTGACTGATGTTGAATGTACTATTACTTATTTCCTTGCATTATTGTGATTTTCATTGAGTACATTGTAAAGAGTTTAAAATAAGCATATTTGTTTAAGCATGGTAACAACTAATTCACCCCCCCCTCTCAGTTGTCCAACATACGATACCTCTACTTGTCTGTGTATTATATGGTCTAGGTGTTGTTGTGTCTGTTCTTTTACTCTATTGTGTTTTCATCTTATTGTGTTCATAAATTATTAATTTATATGAGGTTTAGGCCTATCCTTGTACATGGACAGGGTCAAATTCTGCCCTGTCATCCCATCTGATAAAAATATGATACCTCTACTTGTCTTTGTCTGATATGGTCTAGGTGTTGTTATGTCTGTGTTTTAAATATATTGTTTATGCATCCTATTGTGTTCATAAATTATTAATTTATAGAAGGTATTGTCTCCATCCTATACTGTTCATATTGTGGAAAATCAAGTTTGGTTTGTACATGGATGTAGCCTCCCAAATATTTAGGCAAGGTTTACATTTATATATTTTTTATTCAAATAAATTTATTTTGAGCATAAAGTAACATATTAAAATGGGACAGTATTATTGTTTAGAGTACATGTATGTCGCCTCGTAAAAATATATGGTCCGGGATTGCATTCATATAAACTTATTAACATTTAAGCTTAATTTTATAAAAAATAACAATAAACTTTACCCTTGCATAAACATATATATAATGAATGCCCAAACCAAAACTCTATTTGAGATTAAACCGATTAAAATATAATCTGAATTTTATAAAAAATAACACTAAACTATGTTGGTGCCTAAACATATATAAAAGTAATGTCATAACCAAAACACTATGTGAGATTAAACTGTTTAAAATGTAAATTGATTACACTTTGACGATGATGTAACAGTATTTAGTCTTTAGAGATATAATTCTGGTAATGTAAGGTATACTTTTGGCCTATCTCTGTACATGGACAGGGCTGAATATTCAGGCATGTCCATGTACATGGACAGGGCCGAATACGGCCATGTGAACACTCTAACACTATAAAATTGAAAATCTAAAATCTAATCGAACAATTTTATACGAAGACTAACTATTATACAATTTTAAATCTAACAATTTAATAATCTAACTTTGACACATTGTTTTTATTAAATCTAACAATTTATTATTCTAATAGTATTTACTCTTTGGAGGCATAATTCTGGTAATGTAAGGTATAATTTGGGCCTGTCTTTCTACATGGACAGGGCCATATTCTTCATTTTCCATGTACAGGAACAGGCCCGAATTTCGTCATGTCCCTGTACATGGACAGGGCCATATTTATCCCTGTCCATGTACAGGGACATGCTTGAATTTGGCCCTGTCCATTTACAGGGACAAGCCCTAATTTGGGCCTTTCCATGTACATGGATAGGGCTGAATATTCGGGCATGTCCTTGTGCATGTACAGGGCTGAATATGGCCCTGTCAACACTCTAACACTATAAAATTGAAAATCTAAAATCTAATCTAACAATTTTATATGAAGACTAACTATTATACAATTTTAAATCTAACAATTTAATAATCTAAAATTATACAATTTTATACTACTATACAAAGATTATTAAAAATAACAATTTAATAATCTAATTATTATACAATTTTATAAAAGGACTAACTATTGTACAATTTTATAAAAAGACTAACTATTATACAATTTTATACAATTTTAAATTTAACAATTTAATACTAGGACTAATAATTCTAAGACTATCTATTTAATACTAACTATCTAACCATATTCGGGCATGTCCCTGTACATGGACATGGCCATATTCGGCCCTATCCATGTACAGAGACAACTCTGAATTCGGGCCTATCCTTGTATACGGACAGGGCCATATTCGGTCATCTCCATGTACAGGGACAGGCTCAGATTCGGGTCTGTCCCTGTACATGGACAGCGTCGAATACGACCCTGTCAACACTCTAAATCTATAAAATTTAAAAACTAAAATCTAAAATTTAAACTTAACAAAGAAATTACCTAGACTGAATGCCCACAACTCCAACGTCCGCCTGGCCACAACAACAATCTCTGCCTGCCCGCAGCACCAACATCCACCCACTTCTCCAACTTCCTCCTACAACAACAACGTCTACTAGCACCAAGACGTTCACCTAACGTATCGCCTAATCAACAAGACGTGCACCAACACCTATCACGAATCACTATCACTAAGATGTGCACTAACACCTAACGATATCTACTATTCAACTATTTGTAAAAGCTATTCCAGGTGCGATGTGTGGGTAATATATAAATACGTTTTTGGTCAAAAGTTTCTTTCAGACAAAAGGTTCTTTCAGCCGAAAGGTTATTTCGTTCGAAATATTATTTCAGATGGAATATCTTTCGGTCGAAAAGATGTTACTGGATGAAAAAAATCCATCCGGCTAAAATTGTACACAAAAATCGAGGGCATTGTCACAGTACCGTTCGATTTGGCATTCAAAGGTTCGGACAAAACATGTTTCAGACGAAAAAATAGGACTTTTGGAAAAAAGAAATATTAGTTCGGCCAAAAAAGGTCTTTCGGAATTTAGGAGACCTGATTCTCACGAAAGTGTTAGCCACGTTCATGAATTTACCCTACCTCCTTTTTCTTTCTTCAAGGTGAGAAACTTGGTCTAGTCCCCTGTCATGTGTTTTGAACATCCACTGTCAATGTACCATTGGTTCCCTTTATTATTTTGAGCATAAAGTGCATGTATTCATTCTTCCTTATTTTTTCCGTCTTGCTTGATTTTCCACACTTTTTTGTATGCTTCTTTATTCTTGGCAAGAACATCTTTTTCCCTCTTTATTATGTTTCTTCTACAAACACATGTTATGTTCCCATAGTTATTGCACTTATAACATTCAACATTGTAATCAAGTAGGGGAGCAAATGAATTGTATTTTCTATCAACAAACCCATCAGAACTTCTTGTTTTGTTGCTCACATAATCATTCTTTGTGGTTTTATAAGAAACTCTATTTATATCTCTCACATGATCACTTTCTCCATAACCTCTACAATCTATTTCTTTATGACCAAAAATATTGCAAGAAAAACAACAGCCAAGAAATGTATTTTGCTATTGGTTTATGAAAGGTCTTCTTGGTGGCACAACTCTTCTAAAATCATTATTGTGGGAAGGATTAGATTTCTATTGGTAATAAATTCCTTTCCTATTGTTGCTTTCATTGTTGATGGAGCCTTTGAGAATATTGGCATAGATTTTAGTTTTTTCTTCATTTTCCTTTTCTAATGGCTTTGTGACCTTAGTTCTTGCATCTCCGTCAAGGGAATTTTGTTTTTCATTGCATCCAAGAACTATATTGATGAATGGTGACATTTGGAAACTGAGAATATTATCTAATATTTCAATACTCTTTCCAAACTTCAATATTCTATTCAATTGATCAGTTGTTTTCTCTAGTTCCTTTCTTAAGGAAACTATTTCAGCTTCTATCTTCTTGCAATTTTCTTCATTTTCTTTTAGTTGGCTTATCACCACTTCCTCTATCCTTTTTGTCTCTTTTAGTTGAGTCTTCAGGATAATAACTTTATTTTCTATTTCTTCAACATCATGATGCTCCTCTTCATATTTTTACAATTTCTCTTTTTTCTTTCTATTATTTTCCCTAAGTCTGTCTAATTCTTCTAAGGCACTAATGAGTTTTGCTTCAAGATTCACTTCCACGTCAATGGCTTCTTCTTCTTCTTATTTTTCTTTATTATTGTCTTGATTTTCTTTATCATTAGACTCTGTATCCATGGATATGAATGGGAATTCTTATTTTTCAATTCTTAAACATATCCATCACTTTAATTAAAGGAGCTATTGTCCTCTCTAGAGTAAAAACTCTGTTTCTTAGTATATTTTCCTCTTTGTGTCTATAAGGTTTGTTTCTATTGTTATGTTCTTATTTAACATTATTGTCTTGATCATCACTATCTTCCCTTTTTGCATATGGAAATTTATCAGCAAAATTCCCTACTCTACCACAATTAAAACATATGAAGGGTAGCTTACCTTTGTCTTTTCCAGATCCTCCTTTTAGCTTTCTCACAAATTGTGCTTCTTCTATATCTGATTCTTGGCTAGAACAGTCCCAAAATTTGTGTTCGTTTTTCCTTTTTGATGCTTTGAAATTTTCTTCCTTTAGTGATAGCTTTTCTTTTCATGTCCTCATCTCATATATAGTGAGAATCCCATGCATCTCATCCATTGGTAGTTTCTCTAGATCCTTCATTTCCTCAATGGAAAAGACCTTGGCATAAAATCTCAATGGGAGATATGTTTCTTCAACCTTCTCATGAAGTTTTTATAGTTCCAATTACCACCATTGAAGCATTGATGCTCATATTGGTTTAGTCCATATCCTACCTTCAGGTGACTCTTCCCCATAACTCCTTGATATCTTCTAAAAAACATTTTTTTGGAACTTGTACATGCCCTAGCAGTTAAGAAACACATGTATACGTGGATTTCCCAAAGGAGAGTCTCATACATGCTAAAAAATGCTTTAAAAACATATTTTTTCTTAATTAAATGTTGAGTTTAGAGTTTGGTTAGTTACTTAACTCCTATCCATAGTCAACCATCTCTAAGCAACAAGAGATGGAATAAATAGAGAATCTCCTCATTGGATAAAGGTAATGAATCATTGCATACCAAAATCAAACATTCATTTGGCTACACCTACCATGTCTGCAAGCCCATATACATCCCAACCTATGTTGATTATTGACCTGGAAACCCTTTTTTTTGTCCTTCTCTAATCACCATCCAATATATCTAAGACTATCCCTTATATTATCTTTGAGTTTGTTGGTGAACTAGGAGTCAAAACCAAACTTTATAGTAGGATCTTGGATGGAGGGTCCCAAAGTCTCTTTCGACAGAGTAGCACTACATAGGACAGATATACATCATAACTACTTAACCATTGAATATCAATAAGAAACTCATTACATCAAAAAACAATGCATTTGTAATGTTTTACATGCAATTATTTCATATATTATTTGTAGAACACTAGTTTCTTTGATCATTCTATTATATTTAATTGGAATAATGGGTAGTTATTGTTATAACTACCTCTCTGTGTAGACTTGGATTCTAGAAGTTCCTGTAGGTTGCATATGATTCTATTGATAAAGAGTGAGAAGCTTCTTGGACTTGGGTTCCACATCAAACAAATGACTATCGTTGATTATTTTCACCTTCTCTTTAAAATAGTTATTTATTCCAACTTAATTCAGTTAAAATATATTTTTTGTGTGTTTTCTTGGAATTTCCTTTCTTTACGGTCATTGATTTGTTGTAGTAAGCCCATTATTGTAGGGTCTTTTTCCTGAAATTAGAACTAGTGGCCATACTCAAGATTTAATCTCCTTTGTGGGTCAATATAGGGTACTTTCATGGATTTTTTTTGGTTTTCTTGATTGATTCTTGATTTTACTATTGATTTCATTTTTTTAGAAACTTGGGCCTTTATTTTCAATCCCTGAGTCAGGTTTTTTCTTGTTTTTTATTGAAATGTTGAGTATTGTATGCATTGTTATTCAATAATGGTAGTCTACATATAGATGTTGTAATAGGGAATGGCACATATATATTGTCCTCACCTTTGTGATAAGAATGTACAAGTAGTTTAAAGAGGTGTTTTTTTCCTTTTTGCTTGGTCAAGGTCTGTCTTGATCTATGACGGTCCTCTTGGGATTTCTTGGTTTTTGTTTGTGTCCTTATAAGTATTAGAAGTCATCCTTGGTTGATAAAACTAAAATTAAAACAATTTCATTTGATGTTTCTATGCTTCTGAGTCATTCTTGGCTTTACTCTTTGTTTTCCATTATTTTTTAGTTTTCTTTTGGTCTCTATGTTGCATTTTGTGTTTTGGGATTTAGACCTATTTTTTCCAAGTTTTTCCAAGTGTATATGCTCTTTCCTTTGACAGCATATGCATACATATGATTATATTATATAATATTAGAGAGTGTACATACGTGCCTTTATAATATCCAAAGCGCATACATACATGCTTTTGTAGAGGCAAAAGCACGTAAAAGAGCGTAAGTGTTCATGCGGATATACACGCCCTATAAAATGAAAATTCACATACAAGAGATCATATATAATCACTATAGTGATAAAATATGCATACATAATCTTGTATACACAACCTACAATGTAAATAGTCGTGTATGCCTCCAGAAAAGAGGCTTTTTGCTTGTTTTTCAACCCTTTTTAAAGCATCTTTTGGCTTGTTTGGGGGTCTTTTTTGGGGACTTTGGTCACAAAACGTTTTGTGGGATATAGGAGGTTGGTAAAACCTTAAAATTTTAGGGAAAAAAAATCCTTTTGATCCTTTTTTTCCTCCTTTTTATCCCTTGTATTGCATAACTATTAAACTAGTCTTATTCTCAGGATCTAGGTTTCTTGGTCGTTGTTACAGTCATTTTTGAAACTTGAGTTTGAATTTGAGTTCATTACTTTTCTCTTGTGATTTCCTTGGTATTTAAAAAAATAAAACCACAAAAGTTTCTTTATTTTAGCATTTTTTGTTAGTTTTTTCTTTGGTTGAAAGAAAAAGAAAACGAAAAAACCTAGTCTGTTGCTAGTTAGATTCATTTATCTCTATTGCATTGTTTTGCTTCATATTTGAAAAAGAAAAATACATTAGCATAGGATTTGTTTTTATTATCATCTTGAAAATCATTTCAAAGGAAAAATAGCAAAGAACATCATTGTGCTTGCTTCTTTTTCCTTTCTCAAAAAGTTGCATTGTGCATTTTGCATCAAAAAGAGAAAAGATTGTATTTTGATTACCAAGCTCTTCAACCCAAATACCATCCATCTGAGACCCAAAATATATCAATAGAACCAATCTTACAAGGGACTCTGGTATTAAAAATTGGAAGATCTAATAGTAGTAGAACAGATAGCAGACCTACAAAATCCTATGATAGACATTCATTAGGATTGCACACATCTTCTTCTGGTTCGACAATCTAACATCCTATCTATGAACCAGTTTCTAGTAGATCCAATTCGGAGAACCATTTGTTAAATCATAAAACCAGAACCACAAAGTGTAGATTCTGCAAAGCTTGCATACCTACTCGGCTCCTTGCAAAGCTTGTCAATGTTATTATAAGTTTCATTTTTGCAAGAGTCTCAAACAACGTCAGTTTCATTTACATACCTTTTGAGTAAAGAATAGTCGTTAAAATGAACGCTAAAATTAAAATTTACTAGACTTTGTTTATAGGGTTCATTAACAAGTTCTAGGTTAGGGCCTTCAATTATGATTGGAAAGATAACTCTCCAAGGCCAGTAAAAAAGAATAATATTTTGAAATAGGGAGAATTATTTCCAACTAATGTATAAGTATAGTCGGGAGCCTCCTCTAGCATAGGAGTTAGACACAAGGTCATGTAAGGAAGATTTGAGGAGATAACCCCTCCGTGGATTGATCGAGTGTTGTGAATAGGTCATATTTTGGGGGTTTCACTAGTACCCATACCTTCTTGAGAGGAAGTGATTTTGGAGCTTCAGGATTTGTTACCCTTCCCATACATTCAATATCAACCATCGATTGTAACCCCTAGACGCTAACTGGGAGTTGGTATACTTACTGTATTTTCCTAGGTATCTTATAGGTGACTGCGGGGGGTTTCCTTAGGTACCTAAGGTAGACCTTGTAGCACTCTACCAATGCGCCTAGAGGGTGCTCGGGAAAGTGAGGGTTACTTGCAATTGTTGGTAAGTGGAGGTCAAGTAACTACTTCTCATTCCTTCATTCATCAGTCACGAGACTTGATCAACCTGTCCTGGTTTCTATAAGGTCCCTTTCCAAATTTTCATTGTTTTGGACTCATGAACTTGTTCACCTGGGATAAAGTTTTTGGAGAAGTTGTTTATTTTTTATGTTTCTCTTAGGAATTTTTAGTGGTTTTTTTCTTTGTATAGTTGGAATTAGGTTGTTTCTATATCAACTCTTTTGGATCATTGATTCAAGGTGGTCAACCAATGACTCCATTGTTCGGGAAGGACCCTTGGTATTTCTCTTGAAAGCATGGAGCCTCCTCCTAGAAGGCATAGGTTTTTATGCCATTGGTTCTCCAGAGTCAATGTGAGATACTTTTTGGACATGAAAAATCACGTAAGGGATGAACGTATGCATAATAATTTCATGGACAAAGTTATTGAGGATATCAACGAAGGGACCCCTTTCCCAAGGGGATTCTTTTACTTTTCCTTTATTTGGAATATTGGTGCCTCCTTGATGGCCACTTTGAACTAGTTTGAATGTTGGAATACCACTTTGGTTGTGGACCACTCTAAAAGTCTTTAATTCTCTATCTGATTCTCATATAAACACCTTATGTCATGGGCATTGAATGGATGTTGATCATTTACCTTTTGTATCTTCGAACTCTAATCATCCTCCTTCTCCCTCTTTTGGTGAAAGTATAGCTACTAGTAACTAGAAGTATAAAAGGAATATGAAGAGGAAGAGTAAGAAGAAAAAGTCACCAACCTTTGTTACTCATGTCGGAGATGTGCAACTAGTCTCTACTAGTCGTGCTGAGAGAAAAATTTCAGTCACTACAAGTCATACTAGCATCGAGGTAACAACCTCTACAAGTCATGTTAGACATATGAAATCAACCACTACAAGTCATGCTGGAGGAAAGATCCCAGTACTTGTAAGTCATGTTGTCATTCATTCTCTGGCCTTTGTGAGTCATGATGAGATTAAAGGTTCAATCCATGCATGTCATACTGGAGTTAAAAAACCATCCTTTGCTAGTCATGTTGGAGATATGTCAACAACCTTTGTGATACATGTTGAAGACAAGAAACTAGCTGCTACAATTCATGATGGGGACATGATTCTAGTTGTTACTATCCATACTAAAAAATCATCACCAACCTATGCAAGCCATGTTGGAGACTAGTTACTAGCCTCTGCATGTCATGTTGGGAACATGTCACCGACCACTGCAAGTCATGTCGGGGGAATTTATACTATTGATAAGCCTAGATTAATAGGACGTAATTACAAGTTCCCTTGTAATATTGGAAAGGGATATCACCTTACTTGTATATTCCCTGGTATTCCAAGGGTACTAATATCATGGTCCTTTTTTAAAAACCCCTCTAGTTTTTAGTCATATTCAGTTTCTCGACAGTATTTTCATTCATTGGTTGATGAAATGATTGTGCCGATGAAATGTTCGGCTAATTGCACTTTTCTTTTGGAGGGTGATCCATCTCTTGACCATGTTTTCTAATAGTATTTTCACCCAATTTTTGAGGAAGTGATCACACTGATGAAATATTAAGCCAATCCCACTCTTCTCTTGAAGAGGGACAAGTCTTCCAAAGTGTTCGTGCCAATGCAATATTTAATCGATCGCACTCTTATTTTGGGGAGTGATGCATCTTTCGAATATGTATTTATCATTTCCAATACATTACCTTTTGAACAAGGGGACATTCCACTCACTTCAATTATGATCCCTCCAAGCCCTAAGATGGTTTCCTTTGATTGGAATAAACATGTTGAGCCTCACCTTCCTTCTTCTACACCTTTCGATATAATGGTTAAAGTTGATTCAATGGGAATTTACCAATGTATTGTAATGAAGTATCATCCACAAGTATTTTATCCTCGTCAACTTGCAAATATTTTGGTTCACCCAAGCTTGTTCTATCTGCCAGTGAGTTGTTTGCTTTCAACAAAAGACCTAGTGAATATTTGGGGATTCTTCCTCAATTTCCTATCACGTTAGGTGGGAGGACTGTCCTTGTCAATATTTTAGTGGTTACAGGACCTTTGGATTTCAATATGATTCTTGGGTATGATTATGTTTATGCTATGAATGTTGTTGTGTCTACGCTCTTTCATGTGATGCATTTCCCTCACAATGTAAGCATTGTCATTATTGATGAGATTTCATTTGATAATCACCATCCTATTCCATCTTTATCTTATATTTATCTCTTGTATTTTCATGGTGTTTGAGTAGACTCTTCCCTACCATAGCTAAATTATGTGGCATCTTATCCTTGATGTGCAACTGCTTCTGAGAAAGAATATTTACAGTCATGTTTTCCCTCTCGAGACAAGGTCTCAACAATTGATTAGGTGTTTTATCCAATGGGGCCAAATGATCCCTTTCTTTCCCCCATTAACCTAAGTGATATTGGGTTTCTTATTGAGTGTGATTTTATTGTTTGTGAGACCTAGAGCCCTGGTATGTGTGTGTTGTCGAGTCCAAATTTCTTGGATGTGGAATTTTCTTCAAACGAGGCTATCCATGAAGCTATTATTATGGATTTTCAACCTCTTTCTCAATTGGAATATTTACAGGTTGGTTACCAAAGAAACCCTTGGGTTGATCCTAGCAATGGACTCTACCTAGAGAAGTACTATGCATAAGTTGCAAGGTTGTGAGGTTATTTGTACATATTGTACTTTTAGGGTTTTTTATTTTCAAGTTTTGTATTCCATAGCACTTGTTATTATCAAAGGTTTCTATATTGGACTTATTAACTTCTGGGTGAGTGTTGTCGGTATTGTATACAATGCTTTGGAGACATTTTCTTTAGTGCCTTTTTCCCATATCGATCCATTCTAAGAGGTAATGATCTTGAAACTGACATATTGGTTAGATTTCCCCTTCATGAATTTTTCCATTATCCCTTTCCTATTACATTTGTCCTTGGGATTGACCCACCTAATTTGTGACATGGAACCATCTTTATTGTTTAGAAACTGTGTTGTAATTTATGTGGTAGATCATGTTGTTCATGGGCACCCTAGTTAGAACCTTGTTTGTAGTTTGGAGACCATGCTAAAGTACTTTCATAGTCTCAAGAGCCCTGTTTATTCTTACCATGATTTTTTGTTGAATCCTCATATCTTCTTCTCATCCTTATTTTAGCTAATACCCTATGGGGATCCCTCATTTATGTGTTAAGTTATGATACTCCATTGCATTCTTATCCTTTCACTTTTGAGCCTAATGTCGGCTTCAACATGTTGTTTTTAGCCTCTTGCTTATGTATTCTCATCAGTTTCTAGCTTTACAATATTTTCCTTTGAAAATTTACACTTGTATCCCGAGAGGAAATGTTCCCTCGAGTGCCACACCTTGCACGCATTTCTTTGCATTGAATATAGTTATGTTCCCTATGCTTGGAACTAGTTTTGCTTGTTCATGACACTCATTTACTCCATTGTATTATAACATTATTTTACTGTTTTTCGGGCTTTCATAATATGATAATAATAATAATAATAATAATAATAATAAATAGCATGGGAATGAGTCTTCTTTACCATTATTGGAAATAGCTAAGTCACCTCTGAACAAAGCACAAAATATTGAGTTCAGTATTAATAATTTGGGTTAGTATGAGTTTAGGAAACAGAACCAGTTACACAGAGTTTCTACTCCTCTGACTAGTTATCTTCAAGTCACTATGGAAAGTCTTTCATTTCCTCCTACATCACTAACTTATGTCAATGTTCATTTTTATTTCATGTTTCCTAAGTCACATATTGTGTCGTGTTTTTGTTCAAATGAAATTTTATCCTATGTCATCCATTTTGTAGAATTATTGAATTTGCAAGTCAACCTTCTCATAGTCAAGTACTTCTCATAATCAAAAGTATATTTTTCCTATACTCTTGTTGGTATGGAGGGTCCTCATTGAATTCCTACTAGTAGGTTAAGCTCTTATGAACTACGAGAAATTGCTCTAAGAATTTGACCTAGAGTTGCACCCTGGCCCTATTTACTTCATTGATAGGTAATGTTGTGCTCAACAGATGAAATTTCATCTGTAAATGTGTTGAACCTGGACATAATAGATCTAGATAGAAAATGACATACACCATTTGCAGAGAAAATATGAGAAAGGAGAAGTAAAAGAGAAAGAATAGAAGAATTCTCATTAACCAAATGAATGAATGATAATTTACACATGATATACTTTGTATAACTCAACTAATGCACACTGGAGGAGAACACAATGCGTCATAGTGGTGGTATAGAGTGATCTAGACACATACCAGCAGTTACGGGAGTAAAACGCCACCTAGTCTAGTCTCTTACAAAGTTACGGGTGTGAACTATCACCTAGTCTGAGTTAAATAGTCTCTCAATCTTCAGTTAACTAACTGATACATAGTGAAGTGAGGAAGAGATCATGGAATCATTATTAATGCGCTAATCAGGTGATTATCCCAAGGACAATGCGCATTAGTTGGTGATGACCCCAATGTTGCATGGTGATAACCCCAATGTGGCATCTAGACTCCACTCAATTGTTCAAACTGAAGTGTGAATTGAAGAGAATATTCTCCTAGAGGAATATTCTTACTAAACTATAGAATACTAAATAATGACTAATAAACATAGGGAAAACCTTAGGAAAAATAAATCCTAGGTGTGTGTGAAGTATCTCCAACACCCCCCCTGAACATCACTATGGTGAAAATAAAGAAAGGATCCCAGAAAGGAGGCCATGCTAGATACCCAAATACAAATGATACACTGAAATAAAAGAGGAAATAGGGAAAACCTGATGGGAAAAGACCCCTCAAAATAAAATTTATGTAAAAACATAAGAACCAACAATTTCTAGGAAATAATGTCCATCACTCCAAGACAACTACGCAGAGAATGGAACTTTTGCTCAGTGAAGGTCTTGGTGAAGATGTCTGCAATTTATTCTGCTGAAGGATAGAACTATAGGTCGATGATCCCCTCATGTAATAAGTCCTGGATATAGTGCATGTGAGTCTCAATGTGCTTCATCCACTACCTCTGAACTGGATCTCTGGATAACTTCAGAGTGCTCTGGTTGTAACACCAGATGATGATCGGTCGATAAAACCAAATTCTCAACTCAGTGAGAAAATGTTGTAGCCACATAGCATGAATGGTTATGTTAACTACCCTTTTGTACTCTACCTTGGATGAATATAGATCAATAGAAACCTACTTCTTTCTCGACCAATAGATAGGCCCAGAACCAAGATTGAGTGAGTAACTAGATGTGAACTTGAGATCAATTTTATCTCAAGTGATGGTTCCATTTACATATCGAAGGATACACTTTTCATTCTTCCAATGTATCTCATGTGGTTCTTGCATGAACCTGGAGATTTCTCCAACTTCATAAGAGAGTTATGGTCCAGAGTGTGTGAGATACAACAATACCCCCACTGGTTGTATGTACAGTGTGTTGTCAACCAGTGGAGTGTCCCTTCCATCCTCAACTCTAACTCCTGATAAGAAAGGAGTTAGGGAAAATTTTCAGTCGATCATGTGAAATCTCTCAACGATATCTTGTGCATACGTGGCCTAAGACAGTTTGATTCCTAATGCATCCTGACTGATATCGAGTCCAAGAAATAAATTTAGTGAACCCATGTATGTCATCAAGAAATTTTCATGCACAATAATATTGACTGTAGCAGTCACTGAATTCAAGCAATTGTTGATTAATAAATCATCAACATACAAAACTAGGAGTATAAGTGAATTAGATATCCTGAGCATGTAAAAATTCGGGTCTGACTTACAATGTACAAATTTTTAACACAACAAGTAGGAGTCCATATTGGCATACCATTCCCTCATAGCTTGCTTGACGCCATAAAGAGACTTCTTGAGTCGATAGACAAAATATGAATCCTGCATCAATTCCTGGGGTTGCTCCATATATATCTCCTCAGAGAGATCTCCATGAATAAATGCATTATTCACATCCATCTGATGGACTTCCCATTCCTTGGCTACCGCAATGGCAAGTGTAAAATGTATGGAATCCATATTCGCTACTGGAGAGAAGGTCTCATCATAGTCAATGGTATGCACATGCTGAAAGCCTTTGGAAACTATCCTTGCTTTGTATATACTAACATGCCCATATGTTGTGCTCTTGGTTCTGTATACCCATCTTCACCTAACAAGTTTCCTTCCTGAAGAAAGGGGAACTATATCACAAGTCTGGTTCTCGAGGAGGCAGTTGTACTCCTCATGCATGGTAGATTTCCAAAAGGGATTTCTAGTAGCCTCACCATAGGAATATGGATCTGAAGACTGAATCGAGAAGATATGTCTAGGTGGGATTGGTTCTGTGGTAGTGAGTTAAAGAGGAGGCTCCTCGAAATCATATCGAATCCTCCTAAGATCAGT
>JASDQU010739019.1:34247-55933 GCA_032191745.1 Picea mariana | reverse complement strand
AAAAAAAATCGTTTTTCCTGCGCCCATCCACCTCCGAATGGCCCGCACATCCCCCTCATTCCCCGCCTTATTCCTCCCTGCCAACTCGCATTCACTCCTCCACCAACTTCCGTCCTCCCTTCTGCGTTTTTTTTTTAATGTTCCTTATCTTCTCGGGATTTCTGGGCTTCTTGCCCTGCATACGCCACCCTTGGCAGCCTACGCCATCCTTTTTTTTGCATTATTTTATTTCTTTTTCATTTAATTTCCGTTCACAGTTCATTAAATGAACTCTTCAGTTTGATTATAACACAGTTAATCATGCTTATTTTCTTTAACTGATTTTTCTTTGAAATCTTTAATAAATTACTTAATTTGGGCCATTACAATTTCCTTTCTTGGGATTCTAATCTTTTGGCTTCTTCTTCTTGGAACGCTCAGGGATGTGATCTCCAAGGTTATTTTGCTGAATTATTTGGGCCATTTGATCTATTTGTTTTTGCATACATGCAGATTCTCGATGGAATCCTTTATGGAGGTAAGTGCATTTATCCCCTTTTCTTCCCTTTCCACCTTTGGATCTGTAGGCATCAATGAAGGGTTTTGAGTAACCTTACTTCTTTGGATTTGCATGTGCTTTACTTTTGTCTTTTTTTATATATTTCTCATATTGATGACTACTACCATCTTGCATAGTAAGTGCATGCACCTTTGGGCCTTTGATTTTTTCCCATATTGATGATTTTGTTCTCCTCTTGTGTCAGAGACTCAATAAAGGCCTCAAGAGAGGGCATCATCCAGGTGGATCAATAAGCAAGACTAAATTAATGAAATGTAGATACAAACATTGAGTATTTCAACCCAAGTTTGGAGAGAATGGTGAGAACCATTTGTTTGTCCTCGGATTTATCAACCCCATAAGCCTTGAGTTGTGACAACAAATCCTTATTTTTGGTAAAGAAATATCGAAGATTGTCGAAGGTTTTTGGATCGAATGTGAGAAATTTCACCTCAAGCATGTGTCCCCTCATCTTGTCATGTTTGAAAAAAATCCCTTCCATGGTGGTCTAGGATTCATTGGGATTTTTACAGGAGGATATGTGAAAGAGGAATTCAGGAGAAATGACATTGCAAATAGTTCTAAACGCTTCATCCATTTGATTTAGATACTTGGATTTTTCTATGGATGATGTGGGTCTTTTATCTATGTTCATGGTTAAATTGTATAATCCTATTCCTTGAATATGCATTATAATCTTCTCCTTCCATGCAATTAAATTGTATGATGTAAGAATGAATTCTTTTGGAAATTCCATTTTTTGTTGTCTTCGATCTTCGGTCCCTGCAAAAATAATTTGGTGTGTCTTTTCCATAGAAGTTTGTCAGATTTGATACCATATAAATTTTTTGAACCTGCACATAATAGATCTAGCTAGAAAATGACATACACAATTTGCAGTGCAAATATGAGAAAGGAGAAGCATAAGAGAAAGAATAGAAGAATTTTCATTAACCAAATGAACGAATGATAATTTACACATGATATACTCTGTATAACTCAACTAGTGCGCACTGGAGGAGAATACAATATGCCATAGAGGTGGAATAGAGTGATATGGAAACACACCAGTAGTTACGGAAGTAAACTGCCACCTAGTCTACTCTCTCGGGCATTTACGGGAGTGAACTGCCACCTAGTCTTAGTTAACTAGTCTCTCAATCTTCAGTTAATTGACTGAAACAGAGTGAAGTGAGAAGGAGATCATGGACTCATGAGTAATGCGATAGAATGGTTATGATCCCAAGGAAAATGCACATTATTTGGTGATGATCCCAATTTTGCATGGTGATAATCCCAATGTGGCATCTAGACTCCACTCATCTGATCGAAATGAAGTGTGAACTGAAGAGAATATTCTCCTAGAGGAATATTTTTCCTAAAATATAGGACAATGAATAATGACTAATTAACATAGAGAAAACCTTAGGAAAAATAAATCTTAGGTGTGTGTGAAGTATATCCAACACCATCATTGGTCACTGACTGAGTAGTTTTCCTTATGTTTGATGGCAAGAACATTATTAACACATTGGGATTCATGAAATACCTTGGATTTCATTTGTCCCCATTGGTGTTTTCCTCTCATTTTTCGATGGTATTAATTATTATTTTTTATTTAGAGGGTCTCTTTCATGTGTTATTTACATCTAGTGCACACGAGAGACATACTCTATGGTGGTACTTTCAATATTTCATCTAAGTCCTTCTGAATCTTTGGCCTTCTACTTCTCATGTTGGTTGATGGGGGATGCCTTAATTCCCTCCTTCCAACAGATATCTTCCTAAGAATGTAAGTTTTCATAGTTAGACATATTGTTGAGGGTGTTTCTGGATAAGAACTATGTACCTATTTTTGAAATATCCAATGTTTCGAGTGGACACTCCACCCTTCATTAGAGACAGCCAAAAATCTCAAGTTTTACTTAAAGAGTGTCGAGGTATGAATCTATACCTTGGAACTCTTTAACTCAAAATTGATCTTTTTGGTTGTCCCTAATGATGGGTGGAGTGTCCACTCAAAACATTGGATGTTTCAAAACCAAGTACACAGTTCTTATCCAGAAACACTCTCAACAGATCTCTTCCTATTGGCTTCAACACATATTTCTCTGGGATAGGGATCTAGATTCATTGTTAGTACCTTGTGGATTGTAGTCATCAAAGGAAATTTCCTTCACTATTGAAATTGGGAATACATCAATGTCCCTTGATCGATATATTCTACCAAGTGTTAGACATTAGATCCTCTATTCACACTTGTTAGATTTTACTAGTTACCTTGACACCCATTATCATTATCAATGGGTTGTTTCACATTTTTTATTTTTATACATCAATGAATGGTAATCAAACGGTGTCTCATTATGTTTGACTTCAACACATCTATTCGCATAGTGTAGACTCGTACCATGGAAGTTGAATTGAATAATTCATGAATGTAGTAGAAATCACCTCTTATGTTACTACCCTAGTTGTGTTTGGAGAGTACCACCCTTCACATCGATACTTGTGAGGGATCATTTTTCTTCCTCTTACCTCCGGATATCCTTCACTGATTTTGATACATATATCCACCATGTATCTCTTTTATGGTTATGATATCTTCTTGACATGCATCCATTGTATATCTCTTTCATGGCTATGATCTATGTAAATGATTCCTTCAAAATCATTGTATTTATAATGTTTTACTTGCAATTATTTCATATATGCTATGTACAACACTAGTTGCTTTGATCATTCTATTATATTTAATTGGACTAATGGGTATTTATTAGTATATCTAACTCTCTATGTAGACTTGGATTCTTGAAGTTATTGTAGTTTGTAGAGGAGTCTATTCACAAAGTGTGAGAATCTTCTGAGACTTAGGATCGACATCAAATGAAGGATTACTAGTGATTGTTTTCTCCTTCTCTTTAAAATAGTTAGTTATTCCAATTTAATTCGGTTATAATATATTTGTTGTGTTTTTCTTTACAATCATTGACTTTATACATTAATCCCACTAGTATAGTGGATTTTCCCTGAAAGCACAAGACCTATGATGTTGTTGACAATTTCATCCACTTGAAGGAAATACGTTGCAACATTTTCTTCATCTTTTATTTTCAAATTCTCAAACTATCTTATCTGCGTTTGTATATTTTCCTTCTTCACCTTGTCATCACCTTCATAGATTTTTTGAATTTTGTCCCAAATTTATTTTGTTGATCCACAATGCATGACCTTGACAAACTTGGATTTTGATAGACCACACAAGATGGCATTCATCATTTTTTTCATTATGTTCACTAGGATTCTTCCCATCCGCATCTGTTGGTGGAGTTGTTGGGTATGTATAACCATTCACAAATGATTGAAAAATATGAAAACCAAGAACCATTATATAGGTTAACATCTTTATAATATAGAATGCATATTATGCTTCATCAAACAATAGACCCTTGTTTGTGAAGAAACCTTCTTGACTAGCCATGTGTGCTCCTAAGATCTACCTTCCAACGGTTAGACTGTTTATGAAGGAACCTTCTTTGATACAAATTATTGAACTTATTCTTATACTAAGAGGGGTGGGTGAATGAATATAAGATACTTTTTACTTTATTAAACCATTCATCAATGATTCCTTGGTTGAGAATCAATAATCACATATAAACTCAAATCACGATCCACAGAGTTTAGCATGGAAACCCAACCAGGAGAAAACCATAAACTTATATTTATAATTTTTTGCAGAAACCAACCTACTATTACAAATACTATAGGCACCAACCTACTAGAGAAACCAATATACTTAACTGAGCACCTCCTCGTCAAGATATAGGAACCAAACTAGTGGAGATACCAATCTCTCCAACTCAGCACCAACTCAACAACACATGTAGGAAACAACCTATTGTTACAAAATTTGCAAGCACCAACCTGCTGGAGACACCAACACCCTCACCTTAGCAACAATTCAAAAATATATGTGTAGACACAAATCCAAGATATTCATACAAAGAGTAATCCTGACTTCACTTGCGTGCTTAACTCCACAGAAAATCCTTCAAACCCTAGTTAGCCTTCATGCCTTAGCGAGCCTCATTACATAATTTTTAGAATATGATCCCAGACTACAACATGACAACCTAAAAATAGTGCACATTATAGAATCACGTACCTTCAGTTCTTCATAGTGCATTGTAACATCCAGTTCCACTGATAACATTTAGACATTGACTTGTTCCTTGAAGACAATTTCATGCAAGTGATCTGGTTAAGCATGGTACATTATGATTATCAGTTTGATTTATATGATTAGTTTATGATTGAGTATTAAAATTCATATGTTATTTATATTGAGGTATAGCATTGACACGCATTATGATGAGGTTCCTGAGTGTGCAGGAAACGTGGCATGAGGAGGATGTTGATGACATGGACATAATTCCTTGGACTCTGGATTGAGTCAGGGAGTGGATTTTATTTGATTATGAGAACTTTATTTATAACACATGTGTTATATGATGATTCAGTTATGGATTTTATGTATATGATTTATTGATAATCCAACTCACATATGGAGTAAAGGGGTCATACATAGATACCATATGGATGAGGGAGAGGTGTGGCAGTGTCCTTGTCACAGCCTACTAGCACTCCCACCGTGACCTGAACTGAAGGTTAACGATTACCTTGTTCTAAGAGGTTCATGATGTCGTGAGAGAAGACTAAGATAGTCGCTCATGAGGAATTCTGAGGGGAACACAATAAGGTAGATTCATTATTCCTCAGAAAATACCTTAGTCCCACATAAGGTCGACAAGTGGAGTATTGACTCCAAGCATCGGACAACTTCTAAACTAGTCAATGAAAAGTGTCACCCTTGGAGCACAGAGGTGTGTCTTGAATGGCACATCGCATAAATAAAAAATAAGTAATTTAAAATCTAGAAGACCTTAGAAAATAAAGTGAATACTTAGACCCCTTAGAAAATAAACAGACAATTAATTAAAGTTTGTAGAAAAGATAAATGGCTTTATATGATTTTATGTTGAATTTGAAGAGAACATAATAAAATCTAAGTTTATTTATATGCTTAATAAAATCCTAGAAATGGTAGGATTGGGTCTAAGGTAAACTATACTAAATAAATTTAGTAAAGGGAGAATAGGAGTACAAATATAGACATGTGCACAATGTGTGCATGAAATAAATAAAAAGGATGTAATTAAGAGAAATATATTCTTGAGAGATTCGGTAGTCAACTTGGACTTAGAAACCCAAATCAATCTAGACTCTAACCTTAACTATAAGTAGAGTCCTAATCAAACTCCAACTTTAAATTAGTTAGGGGACATAATAAAAGAGAATTTGGGGAACTAAGAGACAACTAGGAGGAATTTTAGGAACTAATTGTGGGTGTGAGGGAAAATGCCTAATTATTTAAATTAAAAAGGGATCTAACATGTGCAACTTGAGGAGAGTGTGAAATATGTTTCGGGTGGATAATATTCAATTTAATTATTAAAAATTATATAATTGTGCATGAAATCACATGTGTCAAGGTGAATTTTCCTATATAATGAATGGTGAGGAAGAGAGAAATTACCCTAATATTAGATGAATGAAATGTTGTTGAAAGTTTCACTGACTAATTTTATATTTGGAGAGTTGGGATACAAGCTTGTGCAGGAGGTGGAATCTTCTTCTTGTGAGGACAAGCTTGAGATATTGAGTTATGTTTTTTTTTGTGTGGCCCCTTTGCAGCTCGGGGGGGCTAAGGGGGAAGAAGAGTACCCATAGCATTGGTTGGGAGGTACCGGTGAAGTACTTGTATTAGAAGGAGAAGGAAAGGAATTTGTGCAAGTCTTCCGGGTTGGGATTCATCATCAACTATCAACAACATCCTTGGTTGCGGTATTTAAATTGTTGACTATTATTTGTTTTCGAATATGTGTTTTATGTTGAATATTGTTAGACAATAGCAAGTTAATGTTTCATTGGAATATTTTTGTGTCCTTGAATGAAACGAATTTTGGGTAATTTGTAATCTAATTTGTGTGCACTCAAACATTCTAGTAGAGAAATTTTATAATATTTTTTTTTATTTACATTTAGAGTATTGTATAATTCTGACTTTTTTTGTGTTTTTGAAACTCAATAGATAATTCTATATAATAATTCCAAATTTGATTGCATCCATACTTCATGGAATTATATAGACAGATTGAATGTGGATTTGGATAACTTAAAACATATGTATGTTATTGATGCGTAAATTTCATCTTATAATTTCACTGATGAAGGAACAAATTCTAGTATATTAGTAACAATAAATATGGTATAAATGATTGTATTGATTATGATAATCCTTGCATAAAATTTTGTTGTTATTGTAATATGTCATACAAAAAATAATTATTATTGTATGTTGTGTATTATTGTAGTTGTTCACAGATATGATGTAGAAACCTTCCTCCCGATGACCAACATTGTTAAGCTTTAGAAAAATTAATTTTTATAAGTCTAACTTCCAACTATCTGTTGATCAATGTTCCCAGTTCTATAATGTTCCTGGTTATAGAATGGAATACTTTGTTTTGGAATGATTTTTTGCGATTATGACCAAAAATTTTCAATTTCAGTGATCGCTTGTCCGAGCATACCTCCAAGATATTATCCTCTTTGATAATTGTGTTGTTGGAATCGATATAGAAACCTTTTACTTGACAAGAGCTTGAGGTTTCTAGTTTGTTGAATATATCCTTCAATCTTATTCCGGATCCTTATGCATAGATATATTGTAGTCATAGTTGTTTGAATTTCATGTGGAGTTGATAACTAGCACACCACGGATAGTTGTTATTGATGAATTTTGTTGATTTTTCTTCGCAAGTTTTGATGGCATATACTCTTGTAACTAGTAACCAAGTTTTAAGATAACCCTTTATTTTTCGTAATAATTCTACATTGAAATTCCATGATTTATCACCTGTGAAATTAACCCTCGGTTCTATATAGAAACTGTTAACGTTCTATGAGAAACTGGAACTGCTTCAGTCACAACTTTGTTCTCGAAACTCCACACCCGAGAAATTAATTGCGATAAAATAAAGGTTGAGCCTTCCTCTTTTATCTTCTCTCATAGTCAAAGTATAATGATACATCCTTCAATTCAGTGGTATTACTTCTACTTTTTCTCTGGATAAATTGATGGATTTCTGCAATTTTTTTGTACTCTCTACGGTATATTGAAAACCTCGAGATTGAGTTATCACCTTGTTGATTACCCTTATAATGCATTTGATTTCCTCAAGCAATGTGTTATTTTACTCCACATCCTGAAATAGTTCTCAAAAAAAAATTGGGCATATACTTCTTCCTTTTGAAATCATTGCCTCAATATATAAATCATTTCCTTTCCTTACCTCTCGGTCCTTAGCCTATGTTCCTAGTTCTTTCCTCGTTATTATGCCCATTCTCAAGAACGTTTCATGAGAACCTATAATTCTTTTACCTTTCATTTCTTTCTAAATTAATGGTTGGAAGGCCAGTCAGATTATGTTCACTACTCAGACAATATAATCGAACTTCCATTCAAAATCTGAAATCTTGATCAGTAACTTAGACTCAAATTTAAGTTTGAATTATTACTCTAGACAAGTACTATCAAGCCTTGGTCATAACTCATCCAAGAGAGCATCTAGCTTATTCAAATATTAAAGAATTGGCAAGATCAAGAATTGATTTTATTGATTTATATGTCCTAAGTATAATCAGAATATTTCACTAGAAGCACAATGTTTTATATTGTGAAATCCCCCTAAACTGGGTCTAAGGAATAGGAAGAGCGATAACTCCCTTAAAAGAATGACTTATCTCTAATCTACCCCAAAACAATCTAGACTAAGTAATAAGAGAAAGAGAGAAGAGAACGTTAATGAGTGCACCTTGAATCCTTACAATTGATATAGAACTCTTCCACTTGATGTTGCCTCCTAGATCACAGATCTCCTTCCAAAGATGACCTACAAGGGGTTAAGAATACAACAAAAAAACATATAGAATCTCTAAAAATCACTTAAAAGCCTAAATATAGATATAAATGATCAAATTAACAAGAACATATACACATAGTGTTTTGGGACAAAGATAATCTATTTTATTCAAATTCAAGATGAAAGGTTACAACCCTTTTGCTTGCAAACACCACTCTACGAACCAAGTCCAGGATCCTCTGTCGTGGCTCCAAGTGCATAAATCCCACATAGAATTATCACAACCAACATGCCATCAAGGGAAGAAGGAACGGTTTCATAGGGAGAATGGTTGGAGGGGAAAGTTGAGGCTAAAACTCAGAGAAAGATGCAAAAATTGGGCAATGAGAGGGAAAGGATTTTGGCAGAGTTTTCGTATTCTCTTGTTCATATCTCTAAATGACTCTCCAAGACCTCTTTTTATATGATAAAAATATGGTTATTCAGTTTGGGTATGGGATACAAGGGGTAAAATGGTAAGGAAACCCTCCATAGCCCATAAACTCCGTCAGAATCCACGCAATTTTATATTTTTTTCAACTTTTGGAGGTAAATGCAGGCTACTTAGAATGCATCAAGTGTATGTACGTGGGATAACTAGCATGAAACACATGTGTTTAGGTAGGCTACTAGTTTAGTAGGGCATGTACATTATCAAAAAAATGGTTTTTTAGAAGGAAACCTCAGTAGTGTGTTTGGAAACGTATGCAAATGGATGGGCCAATGTCTTGGATGCATAGATGTGGAATTTTGTACAATAACAGATGCCCCCTAATGTGTGAGGTCATAAGAGAAACTGATGGCCAAAATACATTACAATATATTTACACAGTGGGAAGGAACGAAGTTGAGCGATCCTGAGACAAGTGTTCATGAGCATGTCATCTACAAAATAATGATAATCTCTTTGAGGCGGTGTTGGCCCTTGACCAACTTTTGAAGATGCTTGGTCACTTTTGACCCCTTTTTAGGACTTCAATAGGTTGTCAAAGGTGAAGCACAAGTCGAAGCGGAGATTGCAGGATCTCAGGGCCCTTTTAGGGATTTTTGGGTTTTGGGCTTATGTAACGGGTATGGGGATGTCGGCCCATGGGTTTACCCATGTCTAGGCCCTTTTGTAATGTATAAATAGATGTCTAGGCAATGTAAGAGGAAACAATATATGCATATGTGTGATGTTGTGCTAAGTGCAAGTGATTGTTATAAATGCTTTGTGCATGGTGTGGTGGACAGTGGTAGAGCTAAGTGCAAGTGGATGTAAGAAGCTTGTGTAGATTGTATGAGGGATTTGTGTTGTAACCTAGATTGAGGAAGGAGGATCTGGTGGAGTGCGCATAGATCTCCTTTCCTATGCAGAGTAGGATCTTGTGGCTCTGTGCATGTAGATGATTGACATAAGTCTATAAATAGAAGAATAGTTGGTGGATGTAGCCCCAGGCTGGGGGTGAACCACGTATATCCTGTGTTATGGTTTCTTTGTGCATTATGGTTGTTTTATTGCACATATGATTTATGCTTAGTAAAATAATGTATGTTTAGATGTATTTGATATGATAGCGTAGTGCTTGGTGATGTGAATGAGTACCAGATCTGGTCTATTTTGATGTGCTTAGTGCTTGAATGTGTTGGATCTTGTTGAATATTGCGTTGCTCTATAATTAGGTTTTATCTGCATTGTAAACAAAGGCTAGATACTAAGGAATGATAACTGCTAAATGCTCTATTAAGGTATTGCAATCACAGATCTGTGTCCCAACTAGTTTGCAGACATCTGATTCCAACAACCATCCCTGCCTCTACCTCAGGGGAGACTTCATCTACTTTGCAGATGTTGCCGAAAGGGATGATCGTTAGGGTTTTTTTGGTGTGTTGTTGAAGTGTTGAACCTTGGGTATGCTCCTGTGCCAACAAATGGTTCTGTTGTCGGGACCTAAAATTGTGATTACTGGGAACTGAGGAAAAGAGGAAACTCTGTGCATAGATCTATTACCCTAGTATGGAGTACTCTACTTGACTTGCGAAGCTCTATACTAAGAAAGGAGGCATATCTGAAGGAAAGAGGTAAGATCTGAAAGCTTTGTGCCCTGGTAAAGGTAAGATAAGTGGAAATTTTTGTTTCGAAAGTATGGATCTAGGTATGTTTGATAAATTTTGTCCTAGTCTGAAAAATAGGGCACAGTTAGAAGAAAGAAGATTTGATATGAGTAGATCTGATAGAAATTGTGAAAGATATGTTATTCCTATGCATAGAAAGGATTTTTGGACTAACAAATGGATGTAGGATCCTAGGAAGACTTTTAAGCAGGTTAGCCACCATGATCCTAGTGCGTAGTACAGGAAAGGCTGGGGATAATTTAAGAGAAAGAGAGGATTAACTCTTTGTTACAGTTGCAGAAGACCAGGACATCTTGCTAAGGAATGCCCTAGAAGAAAACCTAGTTGTCTTTGTTGTAAAGTTATGGACCATGAAGTTTTGGATTGCCCTAGAATGATTGCTAAGGTTGAAAGAATGGATATGAGACAAGAAAACCCCGAGGAAGACCAAGAAACTGAGACCATGATAGAACCCCAGAAAGAATCAGAGATTGCATTACTACAAATGAAAAAAACCCTGAATGACCACATAGATATCAACTTATCATAGATATTCAAAGAAAAAGAGTGCATAGAAAAAATAATAGGAGACTTCGACATAGACTGTGTTCTGTATGATGAAACACAAGTGAATATCATGACAGAAAGAACTTGGGAAATTTTGGGAAATCCTGTTATGATTCCTTCATTGGGAGGAATAGGATTATTTAGAGAAAAGATGATAACCCTATGTGGAAGACTTATCCAGACATCTATGACTTCTCATGGAACTTCGATAGAGAAAGAATTTGAGGTTGTTAAATTTATTGAGAACAATTCCCCATTTGCTATGTTACTAGGAAAAACCTAGATTGAGAAAGATCAGACCCGAAGAAAAGAAGAGGAATCTTTAGAAAAGAAAAAGAAATACCTAAGAGACTTCATGCCTAAGAGAATAACACACTTACTGAAAGAACAAGAAAACTAGTCAATGTTAATGAGGATTAGAAATATGGATGTCGAAGTTGAAAAAACACAAGAAAACTTGAAACACATGTCCATACAGGAGAGTAGAGCACCTACCCCAGACAAAGAAGAAGTATTTCCCTTGAACCTTAGGAAATACCACCAGCATTGAGAAGTTACTATGCCAAGAGAAGATAAGAATCAGAATGGAAAGAGGAATATTGAGACACAGATCACAAGGAAGAAGGCTAAAAAGCTCAGTAAGAAGAAAGCAACATTAGAGAAGTTACAGGAAGTTCCAAAGAAGACTTCATAGAAGGAAGGTCTCCAGAATTCAAACTTCGCCGAAATATCAGATAAACTCAGATTGGCACTTCTCCATGGCGGAGAAATATAACCATTAGAGGAATTATTACAATTAGATTGTTGTTCCTGAATGGTTAAAACAACAGTTATGATCAGAAATCTTGTTATCGGACTATTGGGACCGTGCCATAACAGACATAACTGCATTGATGAAGGCTTCTTGTCTATTGGAGGGATTCGTTACATCGTTGTCTACTTATTCCATCGACTGTTGTGCTGAGAACACTTTCGTTAATTATATCTAAGAGAACTCATTATTGTCGTGTTGTGTTTACTCAAAATTTGCCACATGTTCCATTGCATTCAGTGTTTTTTAATCAACTTGATTTTTCCGATATCGAGTGTGCATGTTGTACGAACTTAGTGTCATAGAGAATTCTATTGAAGAAGTTTTAATCGAACTTATGGTTGAGAAGGTGATGTTTGTTGGAATTCAATCTTCATCGACGAGAGGGTTGAAAGCCTCCCCGTCGACTGCTTGCAGATCCATACCATCCTGAGCTGCGGCCGAGAAAAGAACCAAGAATTGAGATGACTTGGAAAACGCAAATTTAATCCCATCCATCCTATCTGACTACATATCGCCTCTGGCCGATGCGGCGAATCGTGACAGTTCCCTAGGGACTTTGACTACACCCTCATTATTGTGTACCTCACGAAGGGGATACACACAGGCAAGCCTCAACAGGATAAGATGCTGACGTTGAAGATCAACGACTTCAACTTGGGAGGCTGCAATAACTTTAGCATGCTCGCACGTCACAGTTATTTGACTAGAAATAAGGGGAAGAATGTGAGGATAATCCCCCAACCATGGACTATGGACCTCATGCAGTCCACCATCCTGAACGTAATGAAGATAACCCATTTTGGAAGTCACCAGGAGGTTAATGCATGCATTAAGCTCCTACTTTCGATCTTCCATGGAGATTATTTGTGGCTATATAGACGCATCACCGTCGATCTGTCACTGATCCATCAAATCACCAGATTGAGCATGTAGGGACCAGACCCACAAGACTTTTACCTAGGAAAGGATAAAGACCACACCTTGGCGCAGAAGATTAAAGATTCCTATGACGATGTGGATAAGGGGAAGTGAGGCTACATGGTAGCCTCCATCCAAAATGGCACATTGTGCCTCACTTTCCAATTGATTGTTGGTAAGGAAGTAAGAAAGAACAGACCCACACAGGTCACGGGGTTTTTTGTTGACCTCATGGGAAAATGCCTGGAGGCACTACAAATGAACTAGGAAAGCTACTTAGTAAACCAGTTAGAAAAAGACTGTCGCAAAGCTCAGGATTAGGGCTATGAGTTCCACTTTAGTTGGTTTTCAATCCTCATTACATTCATATCTTGGGAGATGTTGGAAGGTGCGACCTTCCCTGAAATATAGCCATATGAACCCTTAGCCGTGAAGTTCACCATGCTCTGGTATTCAAGCGATATGCGAAAACAATGGCAGTCAAACATGGTGTTCCACACCTGCTACCTGCAGTTACAGAGGGCTATTGAGTATTTCCCTCGTATGACGCCGAACACCTTGCATAGTTTTGTGAAGTTCCATGCAGACATGCATTTTATCTATATCACTGTGTGTGGAGAAGAACACAAAGAGGTACTATAGAGTTCCTACAAACTCATAGAGGAGGACCTAGAAGAAATAACTAAGGAATGGTTTGCAGAGTTCCTTATCTCAGTTGACCCTGCAGAACTGTTTGACGCTGAACTAATTGGAAACTCGGTGGTCACTCGCGAAGGGTACGATACACCTAGAACTAGCAGAAGGAAGAAGATAGAAGAGGTAAACAATCTGAACAGCGCATTAGAAGAGACTACTTTAGAATCACCTAGAGGAGGAGGTGATGATGAAGTAGACAAAGAAGAGAAAAATGGAGAAGAAGACGAGCAAAAGAAAGGAAAAGTAACACTACCACAGAATCCCCCTGATGACGCAAAGTCAGCTAAGAAAAGAAAGGTTTCTCCCATGAAACCCACATCGTGGAATAATTCAAAATCTAGTAATACCAAGATGCAGATTGTGCTCACGCTCAATGACTTCGACTTCATCATCGTAGTTGTATCGAATGCCTCGAAATATATTTTGCAGAGAAATGAAGCCAAGCAAGAGACCATGTACGAAAGGCTTGAAGCAGAGCTAAGAGGGGTATGACAAGCAATTCACTCTAGCCACACAGTGTCCACTGTGCCCCCACCATCAGAAGAACCAGATTTGGGAGATGAGCTTACCCAAATCTTTAGAATAGCTGATGCGACCGAAGCTTGCCTTTGTTGTGCACAGGAAGAAAAAGAACAGGCCACAATGGCCCTTAAGCAAGCACAAGAGGAAGTGATAGAGAATATATGAGTTGTACAACAGGAAAAGCATGACCTACAAACAAAGTTCGAAGAGGAGAGAGCGAAAATTCAGCAAGAAAAGGAATAGTTGCTCACATAGTAGGTTGGAGTAAAAGAAGCAATCAACAAAGCACTTCGCTCTATGACAGGATTAGAGAAAAAGGAGGAAGACCCAGTGGAGCACCAAGTAGTGAAGATTTTTGAAGCCATCCAGTAGCTTCAACAGAGAATAGTAGATCTAGAGCTACAAACAGTACCAAGTACTCTGCAAGACGTGCGAGACCAAAGAGAAGCCACTACCCGGAGTGCAATTGAGAGGATCAGAGCATTAGCTTTGGAATGTAAACAACTTAGCATTAGAAGTGCACAGACTTATCAATGACTTATTCAGGACCCTGAACTGAAGACATTGGAGTCACAAATCCAGAAGGCAAAGAGGCAAGCAGCAACAATAGAGGCACAGTTGAAACTCCTGTCAGTAGTTGAGAGGACGAAAATATCCCAGGAATAGCACACTTCTCAGCAACAAGTCCATACCATACAGAGAAAAGTCATGGAAGTCACTTAGAGGCTCCAACCAGTCCAGGACGAATCTTGCCAAATGTTTGAGGAAATTAAAGGCTGAGGAGCAGAGCTGGAACAAGTAATCACTGCATTCAAAGAACTCTTGGAAGAACTTGTGAATGAGGTAGTTATTCAGGAATTCACTGAGCAGGAGACCGTGAAGAAGAAGAAGGTCAAAGAATCTCGAGCCAGGCTCAAGGATTTTGAAGCGAAGCTACCCAGATCAGAGTGACTCGAGACGAGTCATAGGTGAGTGTTGGGGGTCTGTTTGTCCTTGACCAAGTTTTGAAGATCCTTGTTCACTTTTGACCCCTTTTTGGGACTTCGATGGGTTGTTGAAGCTGGAGCACAAGTCGAATCAGAGATCGTGATATCTCAGCCCCATTTTAGGGATTTTGGGGTTTTGGGCTTATGTAACGGGTATGGGGATGTTGGCCCATGGGTTTACCCATGTCTAGGCCCTTTTGTAATGTATAAATAGATTTCTAGGCAATGTAAGAGGAGACAATATGTGCATATGTGTGATGTTGTGATAAGTGCAAGTGATCATTATAAATGCTTTGTGCATGTTGTGTTGGACACTAGAAGAGCTAAGTGCAAGTGGATGTGAGAATATTGTGTAGATTTTAAGAGGGATTTGTGATGTAACCTATGTCGAGGAAGGAGGATCTGGTGGAGTGCGCGCAGATCTCATGTCCTATGCAGATTAGGATCATGTGGCTATGTGCATGTAGATGATTGACAGAAGGCAATAAAGAGAAGAAGAGATGGTGGACGTAGCCCCAGGCTGGGGGTGAACCACGTATATCATGTGTTATGGTTTCTTTAGGCATTATGGTTGTTTTATTGCTCATATGATTTATTCTTAGTACAATAATATATGTTTAGATGTATTTGATACGATAGCTTAGTGCTTGGTGATGTGAATGAGTACCAGATCTGGTCTATTTTGATGTGCTTAGTGCTTGAATGTGTTGGATTTTCTTGAATATTGCATTTCTCTATAATTAGGGTTTATCTGCACTGCAAACAAAGGATAGATACTAAGGAATGATAAATGTTAAATTCTCTGTTAAGTTATTGTAATCATAGATATGTGTCCCCGCTAGGTTGCAAACATATGAGTCCTGCAACCACCCCTGCATCTACCTTGGGTGAGACTTCATCTGCTTTGTAGGTGTTACCGAAAGGGCCGGTAGTTAGAGTTTTTTGGTGCACTGTTGAAGCGTTGAACCCTGGATATGCCCCTGTGCCAACAGGTGGGCATACCCATGCTCGGGATAACCTAAGCATGGATTCCAATCAAGTATACTACAGATCCATGTCATATAAAATATTCATGACTACAAGACAAATATGAATTTCTATATAAATTGTAGACATGAAAAACACACAACGGATCTACGTCTCAAGATCATCTGAATATATACAAGTACAATATGATATGCTTTAATTCATGTGGTTGGAGATGATAACTTCATAGCTCAAGAAACAAATTTAAGATGTTAAAAACTCACGTAGGAGTACAATACGAGTGTAATAATCACTACTTTGAGTTCTTCGACATGTCATCCGGGAAATACTTGAGGACCTCGATCATCAGGAACAGAACTTCATTGATTCTGAATCTGAACTTAACTAGACTCTTGGAATGTCCGACTCATTAAATTCAAGATATTAACTGCAGAATGGCCAACTCAGGTTGGATAAAACTTCCCTTGGAAAAAATCACAATAAAGTGATGATACTGAAGCAACATATTATTGACATAAGTCTATAATACATAAGGAACCAAAAAATTTCCATATGTTTGGAATAGTAACCAAACGGAGAAGGATGCATCTCTTTGTAATGAGAACAACTTCCTAAGGTCATACTAGATGCCAATGATTTCAGAACCATCGAAAGGATGTGCTTTGTCCAAGGGTGACTATCTTTCTTTCGATAAGAGAGAATGCATATCTCATCCCCTCTTTTTGGAATATTTGATTTTTTGTCTTTTCAAATTTTTAATGAGCTTGAAAAATAATAAAAGAATGCTACATTACATAGGATGAATGAATGTCATGAGAAAGAAAACTAGTTCTAAGTGCATGGATCATATTGATGCTCAGTGCAAGGAGACATGTGCAGGATAAGGGAGCTTGGGAAAATTCCTCCCAGGGTTAAGGTGTCAGATTGCAAGGGAAAAACAATACAAGGTGTGCACCTAAATAATGCTCTAAAGGTTCAGGAATAGCAAAATGAAACCAACATTAGGCCAAATACGCAAGAATGATACATGTGATGTGAACAACATTACACAACAATACCTTCTTCCATGTGAAGTTTTACGAGCCCAGAGAAGGTAAGATCATTGTTTTTTCATGTTTAGAGAGTCTGAAAAACACTAAAATAATACTCTAGAGAGATATTTTTCATAAATTTAGTCACCAATGCCCAAAAAAGAATAAAATCATACCAAGGAGAACTCTTTTGGTCACTAGGGCCATAGTATTCCTTTTTCATAATTAGTCCATTCAGTCCGGAAAAGGGTTAAAAGTATACTGAAAGGATGTCTCTTCAAAACCATTTTAATGAGTGGGATGGAGATAAGATCACTCGACTATCATTTCAATTTTAAGGATTCTAAAAAGAGCTTAACTATGGACTCACCACTTTTTTCATAATTTAGTCCCCTGAGCCTGAAAAAGTATAAAACATAACTTAGGAGAACTCTCCTGGCGAGACATGTCTCCTGAGGCATACCTTTTTTCAGGGTAATCTATTGGCCGGAAAAAGGGTTAAACTTATTTGAAATAGATATTCCTTTTAGACTGATTAACGAGTTTGAAAAGAACAATATCACTCGACAATATTTTCATATTTAGGGAGTCTGAAAATATGTGACTTCAAATTTCACTTTGATGACCATGAAGGGAAACAAGATCGCTCAGAAATATTTTCAATTTTAGAGAGTCTGAAAAAGGATTAAAGAATACTCTAGGGGGGCTCATTTTCTTAAGTAATATGAATGAGGCCAAAAAGGATAAATAATTTATTTTTAGATATCTCTTTCATAGTTTAAGTGAGCTTGAGAGACAAAAAACCATGCTCTTAGGGAGTCCCTCGGGTATAGGCAAGAAAAAGATGAAGAAGAAGGATGAGGCTTCAACACAATGTTATGGTGGGACTAAATGGACTCTCATGCCTATGAATTACTTTATCATGGGGACCAAATGGAAAACAAGGCTCTAACTAGGATGCCCATGGAAGGAAGGTTCTACCACAAAAAGTATGACATACTTATCAACAAGGAAGGTTAGTGTCGCAGTTCAGTGGGGTCGATATTAGGGCCAAATAAACCAGGAAAAAGATAATGAAAATATGCAAGTAGGAAAAAATATAACATATATGCCATTTTTGAGGTCAACACCTATTAGAATAGATCGATATGATGAGGAAATGTCAAATAAAAAACATCTCCAAAATCTTTCATATAAGGCCAATAACACTCATCGAGAAGTTAATAAATCCAATATAGATAGAAACTTTGGAAAACAAGAGGTGTTATTGAATAAAAAAATTGAAAACAATAAGTGTGGACTGTACAATATGGTACAAGACACTGCACATCCTTACAACTCATGCATAGTACTGGTTCAAGTAGATCCTGCTACTAGGCTCTGACCAAGAGTCTCTTTGGTAGTCAACCTAAAAAGTCTCCCAAAAGGGAAGAAAAAACAAACCACAGTGTAAGTCTTCCCAATATATATAGTTTGTAGTCATGGCTTCAAGGATACCCTCATCTGTAGGAAAATCAATATCTGAGAAATAACATGAACAAGGAGGATCGGCAGTACCAAAGGGTGAATCAAACTTACCATATTCCATATGACAATGGAGGTTCTGGTCAGGGTTGGTAGAGTCTATCAACAAAAAATCAGAAGAACAAGAGCTTGAGGATATACAAATAGTGATATCAAACTCAAAAGGAAACTCAAGATCACTTGGAGCAAGAGGGGGAATCAAGGGATCCCATACCCCCATTAGATAAACCAATGGATCAATTGTTAATACCAAGTCTCGAGAAGGAAAACATGAGTGAACAAGTTCCTTCTCAAGATAAATTGAACACCGAGGATAAGACGCCTCATAATTTACCTGTGGCGGGTTAGAGTATACATGAATACTAGGAACATATAAAGGGGCAACCTAAACTTATGCCTAATTAGGATGGTGATTAGTAGATTCCAACTAGTCTATAGTGAAAATGATTCCATTGTGGGGTAATTGCATCACCCGGAAGAGCGTAGACACCACAACATCCATGGAATATATATAATCATGCCCGAGAAGCACATTGAAATCTAACGGTCCTTACACCACTATAACATCAACAAGGAAATTATTCCCACCTAACAAGATAGGAAAGTGAGGAAGAATCCCCAAATATTCACTAGGACATCTGTTAAAAGCCAATAGATCATGCGATGTAGAAAAAATCTCAAGAGAACCTAAAGCTTGCCAAGCCAAGGAGGATAAAATACTTGTGGAGGCTCCTTCATTTACAATACACTGGTAAATGTTTTTTAAATTAAATTCAACTATTATTTGAAAGGGTGTAGAAGAAGGAATATGAGGCTCAACGAGGTCATTAGAATCAAAGGAAACCATCCTAGGACTTGGAGGGGGTATGCTCGAAGTGATTGGAATGCCCCCTTGTTATGAAGACTATAAACTAGAAATGCTAAAAACATAGTCGGTAGACACATCACTCCCCATCATAAGAGTCGGATCAGCCAAATAATGCATCAGAGTGACCAATTTGGTAGACTTGACACTCTCTAAGAGAAGAGTGGGATCAATCGAAGATTGCATTAGTGTGACCACTTTGGTAGACTTGACACTCTCTAAGAGAAGAATGGGATTGGTTGAAGATTGCATCGACATGACCACTTCCTCAACCACTGGATGAATAGGTTGCAAGACTACATGGTCTGAAGGCGCATCACCCCAAAAAAAAGGAGTGGGATTAGCCATAGATTTCATCGTCATGACCACTTCATCAACCAAAGTATGAATATATTGTAAGGAAACCGAAAAAGACTCAGAATTAGAAGAGCTTGCAAACATGGACCACAATATTTGTACCTCTAGAATTCCAGGACATAGATGAGTAAGGTGATATCCCTTGCAAATATTACAAGGGAACTTAGGCTTATGTACTATCTCAACATAATCAATTCCCCTAGCATGAATAGCAGTGGTTGGTTTCTTTTCATCAACATGAATCACAAAGGTTGTTGATAACTCTCCAACATGACTATCATAGGTTGTTTTTTGAACTCTAGTATGACTCGCAGAGACTAGGTTCATGCCCCTAACATGACCTACAGTGGTTGGTTGCACATTTTCGACATAATTCATAGAGGTTGGTTATTGGTTGATAACATGGCTCACAGAGGCTAAAGACCTATCACCAGTATGACTAGAAGTGACTGGAATTTTACCCACATAAGGAATTGAAGAGGTTGGTTGTTTTTCTTCAACATGAATTAGAGAGGTTGACGACCTATCTCCAACATGACTCACAAAGGTCGGTTATTTCTTCTTCCTATTCTTCCTCTTTCTATTTCATTTAGACTTATGATTACTAGTAGCTAGACTTTCACCAAAGAAGGTAGAAGGAGGAGGAGATTATCTTTTGATGAAGGAATGCCAACATGATTTCAATGACATAAGGTTCTTAACTAAGAAGTGTTAACATCTATCAGGACATTTGGAATGGTACCAAACCAAACAGGTAGTCCCACGTTCAACCCAGGAATGTACAAAGATGTCATCAAAGGGACACCAATGTTTCCAAAGAAAGGAAAAGCACAATAATTCGCTTGTGAAGGGGTTCTTTGGTTGGTATCATCAGGAACTTGGGCCATGAAGATATTATGCATAGGTTCTTCCCTTTCAAGATCATTCAAGTCCGTAAAAGTATCACACACTGACTCTAGTAAATCAATGGTATAAAAATATACACTTATAAGGAGGCGGCTGCATGTTTCTAAGAAGAAGACCAAAAAGTTCTCACAACTGATGGAGTGGGAGCTCTACCCACTTAGTTCAGAGACCCAAAGTAATGAATAACTAACTCACTATGGAAAAATAGGGAGCATAGAGCACACCACTAAAAATAAAATCCTTAAAAGATACAAGACAAACAAACAACCCTTCTGAATGCTTCCAACCCATGGAGATGAAGTCCTGGTTGTCCAAATCATTCACAAAGGCAAACGACTAGCTAGGAGAAATATTTACCCAGACCTCCAACTAACGGTCCCTTTGGGTGTCACCCAGAGAGTATAGAGTCCACCTCAAGTACCATGATACACTCCTCGCAGTCACCTGTGTGTCAACCTATATAATGGAAAACAGGCTACCAACCTGTAATCAACAACCAAGGGGGTAGAGTTGACAATTGGGCATATATGGGTAGGTTAACTAAGCCTGAAGATCCTCCTGAGGCCTGAAATGCAACAGGGCCATAATCACTCTCATATTACCTTGGATGGTTCCAAGTGTCTCAGAGGTATGACACAAGTTGGACAAGTAATGCTACAGGATTTACCCCCAATACACACTCTCCCAAACAGTTTGTCAGGATCAGGAGTGGATATCTCTGTCACCATCATCCACACAACCTCATGTTTGACTCCCATGTGAGAGGAGCTTTCCAAATTGAGTAATTACAAGATGAATTTTTCACACCCTAGCAAAAACACCTAAGTTAAGTTTTGATTGGCCTTAGATAGTTT
>JASDQU010739019.1:2169-28467 GCA_032191745.1 Picea mariana | reverse complement strand
AGTCTTTAATAAATTAAATTATTAACCCCTTTAATTCTTTACTCAAATAATTAATGAGTCAATTAATTAATTAACTAATCATTGACAGATATGAACAAGTAATTAACAAATGATTAATTAGTTAATATTATTAAGAAATAATTATTGTTTAACTAACATATTAGGACAGTCAGATTATCAAATTAATTATAATTAATAATCCCTATGCATCTATTTAACCAGGGTTGTTATAGTCACAGGTGAGTGCTGGGGGCCTGTTGGATCTTGACCAAGTTTTGAAGATCCTTGGTCACTTTTGACCCCTTTTGGGGACTTCGAGAGGTTGTCGAAGCTGAAGCACAAGTTGAAGCAGAGATCGCAGGATCTTAGCCCCATTTTAGGGATTTTGGGGTTTTGGGCTTATGTAACGGGCATGGGGATGTTGGCCCATGGTTTTACCCATGTCTAGGCCCTTTTGTAATGTATAAATATGTTTTTAGGCAATGTAAGAGGAGACAATATGTACATATGTGTGATGCTGTGATAAGTGCAAGTGATCATTATAAATGCTTTGTGCATTTTGTGTTGGACACTAGAAGACCTAAGTGCAAGTGGATGTAAGAAGCTTGTGTAGAAAGAGGGATTTGTGATGTAACCTATCTCGAGGAAGAAGGATCTAGCGGAGTGTGCACAGATCTCCTGTCCTATGCATAGTAGGATCCTGTGGCTATGTGCATGTAGATGATTGACAAAAGGAAATGAAGAGAAGACGAGATGGTGGACGTAGCCCCAGGCTGGGGGTGAACCACGTATATCCTGTGTTATGGTTTATCTGGGCATTATGGTTATTTTATTGCTCATATGATTTATTCTTAGTACAATAATGTATGTTTAAATGTATTTGATATGATATCTTCGTGCTTGGTGATGTGAATGAGTACCAGATCTGGTCTATTTTGATTTGCTTAGTGCTTGAATGTGTTGGATCTTGTTGAATACTGCATTTCTCTATAATTAGGGTTTATCTGCACTATAAACAAAGGATAGATACTAAGGAATGATAAATGTTAAATTCTCAGTTAAGGTATTGTAATCACATATCTGTCTCCCCACTAGGTTGTAGACATTTGAGTCCTACAACCACCCCTACCTCTACCTTGGCTGAGACTTCATCTGCTTCACAAGTGTTGTCGAAAGGGACGGTAGTTAGAGTTTTTTTGGTGCATTGTTGAAGCGTTGAACCCTGGGTATGCCCCTGTGCCAATAGGAGGGAATACCCATGCTCAGGATAAACTAAGCATGGATTCCAATCAAGTATACTGCAGATCCATGTCATATAAATATTCATGACTACAAGACAAATATGAATTTCTATATAAATTGTAGACATGAAAAACACACAACGGATCTACATCTCAAGATCATCTGAATATATACAAGTACAATATGATATGCATCTTCATAAAGCATCAATTCATGTGGTTGGAGATGATAACTTCATAGATCGAACAACAACTTTAATATGTTAAAAACTCAGGTAGGAGTACAATAGGAGTGTAAGAATCACTACTTTGAGTTCTTCGACATGTCGTCTGGGAAATACTTGAGGACCTCGATCATCAGGAACATAACTTCATTGATTCTGAATCTGAACTTAACTAGACTCTTGGGATGTCTGACTCATTAAATTCAAGAGATTAACTGTAGAATGGCCAACTCAGGTTGGATAAAACTTCCCTTGTACAAAATCACAATAATGTGATGAGACTGAGGCAACATATTATTGACATAAGTTTATGATACATAAGGAACCAAAAAATCTCCATATGTTTGGAATAGTAACCAAACGGAGAAGGACACATCTCTTTGTAATGAGAACAACTTCCTAAGGTCATACTAGATCCCAATGATTTCAGAACCATCGAAAGGATGTGCTTTGTCCAAGGGTGAATATCTTTCTTTTGATAAGAGAGAATGCATATCTCATCTCCTCTTTTTGGAATATTTGATTTTTTGTCTTTTCAAATTTTTAATGAGCTTGAAAAAGAATAAAAGAATTCTACATTATAGAGGAGGAATGAATGTCACGAGAAGGAAAACTAGTTCCAAGTGCATGGATCATATTGATGCTCAGTGCAAGGAGACATGTGTAGGATAAGGGAACTCAGGAAAACTCCTCCAAGAGTCAAGGTGTCATATTGCAAGGGAAAAGCAATACAAGGCGTGCACCTAAATAATGCTCTAAAGGTTCAGTAATAGAAAAATGAAGCCGACATTAGGCCAAATACGCAAGGATGAGACATGCAATGTGAACAACATGACACAACAATACCTCCTTCCATGTGAAGTTTTACGAGCCCAGAGAAGGTAAGATCAATGTTTTTTCATGTTTAGAGAGTCTAAAAAACACTAAAATAATACTCCAGAGAGATATTTTTCATAAATTTAGTCATCAGAGCCCCAAAAAAATAAATCATACCAAGGAGAACGCTTTTGGTCACTAGGGCCATAGTATTCCTTTTTCATAATTAGTCCATTCGGTCCGGAAAAGGGTTAAACATATACTGAAAGGATGTCTCTTCAAAACCATTTTAATGAGTGGGACAGAGATAAGATCACTCGACTATCTTTTCAATTTTAAGGATTCTAAAAAGAGATTAACTATGGACTCACCACCTTTTTCATAATTTAGTCCCCTGAGCCTAAAAAAGTATAAAACATAACTTAGGAGAACTCTCTCGAAGAGACATGTCTCCCGAGGCGTACCTTTTTTTAGGGTAATCTATTGGTTGGAAAAAGGGTTAAACTTATTTGAAATAGATATTCCTTCTAGACCGATTAACGAGTGTGAAAAGAACAATATCACTCGGCAATATTTTCATATTTAGGGAGTCTGAAAATATGTGCCTTCAAATTTCTCTTTGAAGACCATGAAGGGAAACAAGATCGCTCAGAAATATTTTCAATTTTAGAGAGTCTGAAAAAAGGATTAAAGAATACTCCAGGGGGGCTCCTTTTCTTAAGTAATATGAATGAGTCTGAAAAGGAGAAATAATTTATCGATAGATGTCTCTTTCATAGTTTAAGTGATCTTGAGAGACAACAAACCATGCTCTTAGGGAGTCCCTCGAGTATAGGCCAGAAAAAGATGAAGAAGAAGGATGAGGCTTCAACACAATGTCATGGTGGGACTAAAGGAACTCTTATGCCCATGAATTACTTTATCATGGGAACCAAATGGAAAACAAGGCTTTAACTAGGATGCCCATGGAAGAAAGGCTCTACCACAGAAAGTATGACATACTTATCAACAAGGAAGGTTAGTGTCACAATTCAGTGGGGTCGATATTAGGGCCAAATAAACCAGGAAATGGATAGTGAAAATATGCAAGTAGGGAAAAATATAACCTATATGCCAGTTTCGAGGTCAACACTTATTAGAACAGATCGATATGATGAGGAAATTTCAAAGAAAAAATGTCTCCAAAATCCTGCATATAAGGCCAATAACACTCATCGAGAAGTTAATAAATCCAATATATATAGAAACTTTGGAAAACAAGATGTGTTATTGAATAAAAAAATTGAAAACAATAAACGTGGACTGTACAATATGGTACAAGACATCGCACATCCTTACAACTCATGCATAGTACTGGTTCAAGTAGATCTCACTACTAGGCTCTGACCAAGAGTCTCTTTGGTAGTCAACCTAAAAAGTCTCCCAAAAGGGAAGAAAAAACAAACCACGGTGTAAGTCTTCCCAGTATATATAGTTTGTAGTCATGGCTTCAAGGATAGCCTCATCTGTAGGAAAATCAGTATCTGAGAAATACCATGAACAAGGAGGATCGACAGTACCAAAGGGTGAATCAAACTGACCATATTCCATATGAAAATGGAGGTTTTGGTCAGGGTTGGTAGAGTCTATCAATGAAAAATCATAAGAACAACATCTTGAGAATCTACAAACAGTGATATCAAACTCAAAAGGAAACTCAAGATCACTTGGAGAAAGAGGGGGAATCAAGGGATCCCATGCCCCCATTAGATAAACCAATGGATCAATTGTTGATACCAAGTCTCGAGAAGGAAAATATGAGTGAACAAGTTCCTTCTGAGGATAAATTGAACACCGAGGATAAGATGCCTCATAATTTACCTATGGTGGGGTAGAGTATACATGAATAATAGGAACATATAATGGAGAAACCTGAAGTTATGATGAATTAGGATGGTGATTAGCAGATTCCAACAATTCTATATTGAAAATGATTCCATTGTGGGGTAATTGCATCACCCAGAAGAGCGTAGACACCACAACATTCATGGCATATATATAATCATGCCCGAGAAGAACATTGAAATCTAACGGTCCTTGCACCACTATAACATCGACAAGAAAATTATTCCCACCTAACAATATAGGAAAGTGAGGAAGAATCCCCAAATATTCACTAGGACATCTGTTAAAATCCAATAGATCATGCGATGTAGAAAAAAGCTCAGGAGAACCTAAATCTTTCCAAGATGAGGAGGATAAAATACTTGTGGAGGCTCCTTCATTTACAATGCATCAGTAAATGTTTTTTGAATTAAATTCAACTCTTATTTGAAATGGTGCAGAAGAAGGAATATGAGGCTCAACAAGGTCATTCCAATCAAAGGAAACCATCCTAGGACTTGGAGGGGGTATGCTCGAAGTGATTGGAATGCCCCCTTGTTCTGAAGACTATAAACTGGAAATGCTAAAAACATAGTCGGTAGACACATCACTCCCCATCATAAGAGTCGGATCAGCCAAATATCGCATCAGAGTGACCAATTTGGTAGACTTGACACTCTCTAAGAGAAGAGTAATATCAACCAAATATTGCATTGGTGTGACCACTTTGGTAGACTCGACACTCTCTAAGAGAAGAATGGGATTGGTCGAAGATTGCATCGACATGACCACTTCCTCAACCACTAGATGAATAGGTTGCAAGACAACGTGGTCTGAAGGCACATCACCCCCCAAAAGAGGAGTGGGATCAGCCAGAGATTTCATCGTCATGACCAATTCATCAACCAAAGTATGAATATATTGGGAGGAAATCGAAAAAGAATCAGAATTAGAAGAGATTGCAAACATAATATTTGTACCTCTAGAATTCTAGGACACAGATGAGTAAGGTGATATCCCTTGCAAATATTACAAGGGAAGTTAGGCTTATGTCCTATCCATCTAGGTTTCTCAACATAATCAATTCCCCCAGCATGAATAACAATGGTTGGTTTCTTTTCCTCAACATGAATTGCAAAGGTTGTTGATAACTCTCCAACATGACTAGCATAGGTTGTTTTTTGAACTCTAGTATGACTCGCAGAGACTAGGTTCATGCCCCTAACATGACCTATAATGGTTGGTTTCACATTCCAACATGATTCGTAGAGGTTGGTGATTGGTTGATAACATGGCTCATAGAGGCTAAAGACCTATTGCCAGTATGACTAGAAGTGACTGGAATTTTACCCACATAATGACTTGAAGAGGTTGGTTGTTGTTCTTCAACATGAATTAGAGAGGTTGACGACCTATCTCCAACATGACTCGCAAAGGTCGGTTATTTGTTCTTCCTATTCTTCCTCTTTCTATTTCATTTAGACTTACGGCTACTAGTAGCTAGACTTTCACCAAAAAAGGTAGAAGGAGGAGGAGAATATTTTTTTATGAAGGAATGCCAACATTATTTCGATGACATAATTTTCTTAACTAAGAAGTGTTAACATCATTTGGGACATTTGGAATGGTACCAAACCAAACCGGTAGTGCCACATTCAACCCAGGAATGTACAAAGTTGTCATCAAAGGGACACCAATGTTTCCAGAGAAAGGAAAGGCACAAGAATTTACTTATGAAGGGGTTCCTTGGTTGGTATCGTCAGGAACTTGGGCCATAAAGATATTATGCATAGGTTCTTCCCTTTCGAGATCGTTCAAGTCTATAAAAGTATCACACACTGACTCTAGTAAATCAATGGTATAAAAATACACACTTATAAGGAGGCGACTGGATGTTTCTAAGAATAAGACCAAAAATTCCTCACAACCGATGGAGTGGGAGCTCTACCCACTTAGTTCAGAGACCCAAAACAATGACTAACTAACTCACTATGGAAAAATAGGGAGCACAGAGCACACCACTAAAAACAAAATCCTTAAAAGATACAAGACAAACAAACAACCCTTCTGAATGCTTCCAACCCATGGAGATGAAGTCCTGGTTGTCCAAATCATTCACAAAGGCAAATGACTAGCCAGGAGAAATATTTACCCAAACCTCTAACAGACGATCCCTTTGGGTGTCACCCAGAGAGTACAGAGTCCACCTCAAGTACCATGATACACCCATCACAGTCACCTATGTGTCAACCTATATAATGGAAAACAGGCCACCAACCTGTAATCAACAACCAAGGGGGTAGAGTTGACAATTGGGCATATATGGGTAGGTTAACTAAGCTTGAAGATCCTCTTGAGGCCTGAAATGTAACAAGGCCATAATCACTCTTATATTACCATGGACGGATCCAAATGTCTCATAGGTATGACACAAGTTGGACAAGTAATGCTACAGGATTCACCCTCAATACACACTCTCCCAAACACTTTGTTAGGATCAGGAGTGGATATCTCTGTCACCATCATACACACGACCTCCTGTTTGACTCCCATGTGAGAGGAGCTTTCCAAATTGAGTAATTACAAGATGAATTTTTCACACCCTAGCAAAAACACCTAAGTTAATTTTTCGTTGGCCTTGGATAGTTTACCTCTCCACACCTAATCCAAGGCCCTAGCCTAGGCTATTGGTGAACCTGAGAAAAAGTGTTACTAATATATTTTAGATTAGTGTGTTTGTTTTAAGAGATTCTCTTACTCAAGGAAGAGAATTGCAACTAATGTTGTTTGAGACACTTACAAAAATGAAACTTATTAGAACACTGGAAAATAATACTTTACACTAATTCTACAAATGAAAAATATTTTCAACTAAAAAGCATGAACAATCCTTCAAACCTAAAAATGCAATATTTTCTCCTTTCCATGCAAATTGCACAATGAAACTTTCGAGTGAAACAAAAGAGAAAATGAAAGGATTTTGTTTATTATTTATCTTTTAAAATTATTTCAAAATGAGAAGAAAATACAACCCTATGCTAATTCTTTTTTCTTTTTCAAATAACAACACAAATCAAATGCAAAGAAAGAAAAAGACCTAAAAACTAGTTTTTTTTTTCTTCCAATCAAAGAAGAACAAACAAAAGATGCTAAAAGAAACTGCATAATACACGATTCATGGCCAAAAAATAAGCCAAAAATGCTTGGAAACACAGAGAGAGAAGAGGATTTATTTTTTTATTTCATAAACAATCTGAGCCTATAAACTATCTAAGCCCCAAACAATAGAATATTTTGGAACTGAGTAAGACCTGGGAACCACAAGTTTCCTGTAAGAAAAGGAAAATGTTTTGAAAAAAATTCCAAAAAAATAGAGACGTGTGTTATGCATAGCCAGGTTGTGTATAATGCAAAATGTGTATACACGCATGTTGTATAGAGAACAAGGCATGTGCACCTCTGTAAATTTTCAAAAAAAGAAATATTTTGAACAAATAACTTGGGAAAGGGAAGTTGGTAGGCACCTAGAAGGTGACTAGAGACCCAAACTAACTCAAAACACTCAGAAAGAAACTGAAAATCAAATGAAACCAATATCTCCTGCTAATACCCTAGAGAGACTCCCCATTGGAGTCACCAATTCTTTTATGGGGAAATTCCCCCTAAATCGGTTCTAAGGAACAGGCAAAGCAATAACTCCCTTAAAATATTTACTTATCTCTATTCTATCCCAAAACAATTTTTGGATGCAGACCGAGTCAGCAAGAAAGGTTATTTTTGGAGGAGAATCATGCAAGGAGGAAAGGAAAGTTAGAAGGAAAAGTAGCATGTGTAAGAGAAGCAGGAGATGAGTGCATGTAAGGAATACCTAAAAATGTTGGGGTTATGTTTTTTGTAATGTATTGTAATGGTTGGTGATCAAAGGATATAAATAAGTAGTACTTAGGTGATATAAGAGAGAGAGGGGGGGAGGGGGGAATATACAAATATACACAAAGGAAGAGAGAGTTGAAAGAATTGAACGTGTCATTAAGATGGTGAGCTAGGGAAGGAGTGAGATACTCGATACTGAGGGTTAGATTGTAGGTTGAGGAACCTGGTGTGATCTAGTCAACCTCACAGGGATCAAGGAGCCTGGGAAAAAGGGTGAGACCTAAGATTGTAAACACGCGCGGCGTGATATAATTCTGAACCATAATAAAATCTTGAGAGCAAGATATTTGTGGACATAGCCTAGGAGGGGGTGAACCAAGGTAACACCTATGTTATGTGAATGAATTTATGCATCTTTAAGTTGATTAATTTTTTAATGTTAGATGAATGAATTAACTAGTTAGATCTAGTATCCCACATGCATTAATAGAATGGTTGTTATAATTAGATGTTATACTGAATGAATAAAGATTATTGAGCACAACCGCAAATCGCCGCTCATTATTAGGTTGCAAACACCTGAGTATTGCATCCATCCATAGAACTATCTTGGGTGATACTGCGTAGTACACTCTGTGTGTTGCATTGCCTTCTGGTTTACCAGAGGGGCCGATGGTTTAAACATATTTTATTGGGAATCTTATCAAATATGAACCAGTTTCAATCTAAGATGGTAAGGTAGAATCCGAATAAAGAATAAATAATCCTCATGACTAATAGAAGAGTAGAAATCCAACAAATGGTTATGTTGTCGGTTGTTTGGAAGAAAATGGGATTTTGTATGTGAGACTTGTGGAATATGCATCAAAATAATGTCGAATCAGACAACAAGTCATTGAGAAAATGAGAATCTAAAAGGGAATGTTGAGACCGTGGAATCCAACAAAGGAAGAGATAGAGAGGTGGTTGAGGACAAAGGAGCTCGAGTTTGCACAGAAAGATAACATAAATCTGAAGTTGACACCGCACAAATATATGGAAAAGTACGTATTCAGTGACGTGCATGAAGTCTTTTTTTGTTATTTCCCGCATGTATTGCAGGAGTGGATAAAAATATTGAAAGAAAACCATTTGAAAAATTCTACCAAACAACTAGATTGGAATCTGGAAGAGATCGTGCAGTTACAACAAGTTGATAATAAGTTTACACGTGCAGTAGATTTATGGTTAGAAAACATTGTTGCAAGATTTATCACAGAATTTGTAGTAGATATAGTGAAGTCTTACAGTGCCATTGGACAAGAGTTATTGAAGGGACCTTGAGGTAGGTACATCAGATCATTATATACTTCCATTAAGATATTACTATATAAGAAAGGTGCAATGACAATGGAGTCAGACAGATAAACTTCCCTTCATGCATGAGGGAAGGGGGGAAGCACTGACATGAGAAGGAGAAATGGAAGGAGAAGGGGATGAAGGAAAGAAGGAGGAGGCCTTGGACCGAATTATGATGGAAACAGACCAAATCAATTGGATCATGGAAACAACTAGAAAGATGTGTAGTGGAGTACCCTACCAATATAAGGTAAATGATGCACACCCCCACCTCAGCAGGGTTTGCTTGACCTCCGGGTCTTTGGATCTTCAAATTACCAAGCCAAAATGGCTCCATGGTCCCCACTGGAACCCTTCACACATATAACCACAGTTATCCTCTTATATTCTCCGCCCGCATGAACATGCACTAGATGCGAGCCTACACTCCACGTGACCACTTTTGTGACCACAAACTTAACCCCAAAAGGTGCATCGGGTTTTGTGATCTCAGGACTTTCGTTGTGAGTCACTTCGACTTATCTAATTCTCGAAAGCTAGAAATGGGCTAATGCTCCTGAGCTCCTCCCTTATTATTCCACCATATGACCTCCATTCAACCCCTGGGGTCCACCTCTAAGCACGTCAGGATTTTGTGTGTTGGGAACTTGCGATGTGACTTTGATCCCTTTTCCTGATATCCAAACCTGCAAACTTTCTCACCACAGATCAATAGTCCTGATTCTCCCATGATCTGATGGTCTAGATCGTGTCGAGATTTCACATATTGGGACTCTTGTGTTACAGATTCCTCCACACTCGTTCGACTCCTGAAATGATGATATTTTGGAGCACTCAATTAATGGCTCTTGCTCCTTCAGATCTGACGGCCTAGATTCTTCTTTCACGAAGTCGAAATTTTGCGAATAGGGACTTCGCGACTCGTGACTTCCGAGTTACAACTTCCTCCACACTCCCAACTTCCGAAATGCCAAAATTCAAAGAACCAAATCAATGGCTCTCTCCCTTCTATATCTGATGGATGTTATCTCTACTAATCTTTCTAGTGTTGAAAGACACTCTATATTATCCTCTCCACGGATCTAATGGATCCAATGGTCCACGGAAATCAGTGTTTCACCCTACGATAATTTCCATCGTCTGTTTAGGCTCTCAATAGTTTCTTACCAAATAACTTGGCATCTTTCCTCCTGAGATTGATTTCTGTGAGGTGACTTCGACCCTTTTGTGTCCTCTGGAATTTCTAAGTCTCTATCCCTCCTGAGCTTGATTTTTGATGAAAAATCAAGGATTCTAAAGAACTCTTACACGCACTCCTTGCAGCCCTCATGATAATCCCCGATTATCTGATATCTCCCAACTCTACGCACACCTTGCATGGCTCCATTCTATACTTTCACTTCTGTTGGTATAAGAAAAACTCTATCTCTCTTGAGTTTTTCTGAGGTAAAACTCAAAATCTTGTCAACGCACTCATTGCGGACCTTCACTACACTCCTTGCAGGAATTCTCAGGATGAGGAGAATTTGAAACTTATACTCTCCCTCTCATAGACTTCATACATTCAACATGAAATCAAACACATAAAGAATTGAGACAAATTCATAACAGAGCATATAAGAAAACTGTAAACATACCTTTCAATAGATGCAAACAGTAACCATAACAACACAATGAAATTGGATCAAAGAATTCTTATATTAATTCAAGTGCTTTTGTACATGGTTTTCTATAGCAATAGCTATGTGCTCAAACAACTTCTACAATCTTTGTTCTTCTCTGCTCTCCTATGGTCTCTTGCTTCTACTATTCTACTACTTATAATGATAATAATCCTACAATACATACGAGGGATATTTCTTGAGTTTTCCCTTCTACAACTCTAAGCTATCTTATCGAAATTAAAGACTACAGCTACTTTAAACTTATTACATTAAATTCCTCCAACCGGCAGATGAGAGAAACACTCAAGATCTACATTACAATCCCCAACATTTAAGAGTAATTGAATCCTTCCAACTATTACATTAATGTATCTTCTTTTAAATTTAAAAATGTCTTCAAAACATGTGTTGGTGCATATCCAGTTGTCCTCCACTCATGCTTTCTTGCAATGCTCGTGCATCATACTCCTCTAGCTAAAACACTTCATGGACTCCTGTCCATGAGCTCTTGCACCGTCTATCCATGTTTCTGTATATCTTCTTCACTTTCCCAACTGGCATCCTCAATCGGGTGTCCCTTCCATTTTATCAAATATTTAAAATATGTCTTCCTCTGGGTTTTCTTACCAACTCTCTAATCAATGATCTTTTCCATCTGTGACTGAATCTACGGGCATCTGCTTAAACCATTGAACTTCCTTTTGATTCTCTTACCCTCTTGCTTCATCTACTTTGTAAGGTTACAAATCTTCTATGTTGAATATGGGTGATATTCCCACACCATTTGGCAATTCTATCTCATAAGCATTTGCCTCAAATTTTTGTAAAATCTTACATGGGCCTATCTTTTTCATCTTCAGTTTGTTATGTGTTCCCCTTGGGAACCTTTATTTTCTAAGGTGTGCTAAGACCAAATATCCCACTTCGAATTGAAGCTCTCTCCTTTGATGATCTGCTCTGTGCTTGTATTCCTGGTTGGAACTCTGCAACCTCTCTTTAATCTTACTGTGGAGCTCTTACATCTCTGCTACAAAATCTTCCACTCCAGCACTCATGAACTCATTTTTATCCAAGTCTCTGAACTCAGATACTCCTATTGGCTACAGTCCATACATTAAATGGAATGGTCTCTGTCCTGTGCTTCGGTTAGGTGAGTCGTTATATGAAAATTCCACTTGCAGGAGAATCTGATCCCACTGAGTATGGCGTCCAGTTACCAAAATTCTCAATAAGTCTCCCAAACTTTGATTTACTACCTTAGTTTGTCCATCCGTCTGAGGGTGATATGTTGAGGTAAAAGATATATTTTTCCCCAGCTTTTTCCATAGTGTCCTCCAGAAATGACCAACAAATTTGGTATCTCTGTCTGAAACAATACTCTTGGGTAAACCGTGAAGTTGAACAACTTCTTTGAAAAACAGATTTGCAATGTGTGTTGCATCACTAGTTTTCTGAAATGGAATAAAATGTGCCATTTTTGAGAATATGTCGACTACCACGAATATGGAATCACAGCCTCTCTACGTCCTCGACAGTCCTAACACAAAATCCATGCTTTCCGCATCCAACGGCCTCTTTGGTATTGGTAATGGCTAATACAACCATGTATTTTGTCTTTTCCCCTTTGCATGCTAAAAGATTATACATATTTTGACAAATTTCTTGACATCCATCCTAATCCCTAGCCAATAGTACAAACTGTTTAGTTGTGCAATTTTTTTTTCATGGCCGAAATTTCCAGCCAATCCCCACTATGTTTTTCCTTCAAAAGGTTTTCTCTCATAGAACTCTTCGAGATACACAACTGATTTCCTTTGAATAACAATACATCCTGAATTAAATATTCCATCCATTGGCTTCTATCTCTCATCACGTGATTCCCACATGCTTCATAAGCGTCCTTGAAATCTGAATCGTCTATTTGCATTTCCTTAAGGCTATCAAAACCTAAGGTATTCACATGAAACTCCTGCAGAATCAAACATTTCCTGCTTAATGTATCAACAAGCTTGTTAGCATTTCCAGAAATGTGCTTTACAACAAAAGTAAAGTTCTACATAAATTCAACCCATTTTGCATGTTTCTGGTTTAGTTTTTCCTGTCTGGTTATAAATTGTAAGGCCTGGTTGTCGCTATACAAAACAAACTCTTTTGGAACCAGGTAGTGCCTCCATTTCTTCAATGCTTGTATGATTGCATAAAATTCTTTATCATAAGTGGAGTAATTCCTCTTGGATTCATTCAGCTTCTCACTGAATTATGAAACTATTCTATTGTCTTGACTTAAGACTACTCCAATCGCGAATCCACTTGCATCATATCTCACTTGAAATGTTTTATTGAAATCTAGCAGAACCAGAACTGGCTATCCAATTATCTTTTCCTTTAGAAATTTGAAAATTTTTTCCACTTCCTTTGTCCAATGAAAAGATTTATGTCTCTTCTTAACTGTGTCCATCATTGGTGCACAAATTTCACTAAAATTTTTTATGAACTTCCTGTAAAAACTGGCTAGTCCATGGAATCTTTTGATTTCAAAGATATTCCTTGGCAACGAACACTCTTAGATTGATTTTACCTTTTTAGGATCCATCTTCAACTCATTCGAAGAGATCACGGAACCCAAATAAATGATTTATGTCTTCATAAAAGACGACTTCTTCATATTTATCAACAACTTCTCTTGTTGCAACCTCCTCATTACTAGAGTAAAATGTCTCAAATGTTCTTCCTTGGTCTTACTGAAGATCAGTATATCATTAAGATATACAATTACAAAATTCCCAATGAAATCTTTCAAGACTTCGCTCATCAATCTCATAAAAGTACTTGGCGCATTCGTCAAGACAAACGACATGACAAGCCATTCATATAATCCTTCATATGTCTTGAATGTTGTCTTCCATTCATCACCTTCCCTCATTCTAATATGAAGATATCCTCTTTTCAAATCAATTTTTGAAAAAAACTTTGCTCCACTCAAGAAATCCATGAAGTCATCCATCCTGGGTAAAGGAAATCTATAACTGATGGTGATTTTGTTTATATCCCTCGAGTCTGTACATATCCTCCATCCACCATCCTTCTTTGGACTTAACACTGTTGGCACAACACATGGAATCAAGCTTTCTCTAATCAACCCTTTTTCCATCAAATCCTGGACTTGCTTCTTGATTTGTTCATTCTCTTGTGGCATCAGTATATACACTGCTTTGTTTGGTAAACTTTCCGCTGGTATAAGGTCAATATGATGGATTATACTTCTGATGGTCGGCAACGAACAAGGTAAATCATCCACCACTACATCAACGAAATTCTCCAACAGTTCCTGAATTTCCTCAAGTAGATCATATATTGAGGTACTGGTCAAAATGACTCTAGGTTTTCTCACCACAACAAACCGCATTTCTTCATCTTTACTGACTTCATCTAGAATTTCCTTCCCACTCATGAGAAGTATAGCATTGCGTGTTTCTTATTTCACCTTCTTGTCTTCAATTGGCAACAACGTATGCATCCTACCATTCTTCTCCAAAGTGTATGTGTTCTTTCTTCCATCATGAATAACATTTATGTCATATTGCCATGGTCTTCCCAACAAAAGATGACATACATCCATGAGAATAACATCACATAAGATCTCATATATGTATCCCCCTATCTTAAATTCAACTAAACATTGTTTAGTGGCTGTTACCTGATATCCTTTTTGCAACCATGAAACCTTGTATGGGCCTCCAATTCCATCTTTTCCACCATATCTGTGGATACTAGATTATCTATACTTCCACTGTCAACTATCACCTTTCATACCCTATCCTTAGTCTTGCAAGCAGTCCTAAACAAACTGTTCTTCTAGACAAGATCCTCCATTTCTTTCTCTGGCTTCAAGATAATTTTCCTCATCATCAAGGATCTTCCACCTTCTGCATCTTCTGCCTTAACATTTTTCCTTTGTGCTTCTGAAATGTGAGCTTCTCCTCCTCCATCTCTTTTTCTATCGGGACATTCCCACAATTTGCGTTTGACCTTTCCACAGAAAAAACTCTTTACTTCACCTCCTCTTCCTCTTCCTCTTCCTCTTGCTCGAGGAAAAGTGTTCCTATCGACAGACTATCCTACTTGTGAGCTTCCTCCCCTTTCTGGGTGGTTATGAGGTTTCTTCTCTTCATCCTTGGGCTTCTATATTCTGTTTTGGGAAAATACTTTCCCTCTACTCTGACTTCTACCTTTGCCCCTTTGACCTTGATTTCGGGCCAATTTCACTTCTTCCTTTGAATAAATCTAATAAGCATCTTCTACATTCCTCATTTTCACCATGCTCATCTCATTCTGAATCTCATATCTTAGGCCATTCATGTATCTGGTGAATTTTTCATCATCACTCTCACCATGGCCAACTCTGATATTTAACCTGTAAAATTCCTCATTGTATTCCTTCACTGTCATCCCTTTTTGTCTCAAATTCTGCATTCTTCGAAACAGATTGATTTGATAATCTCCAAGTATGAATTTGTCTTTCATCTTCGCTACCATTCTATCCCAACTTTTGCTTCTTTGTTTTCCTTTGCAATGCCTGTCATCCCATAGTTCATCCCACCACAGTGTTGCATGCCCTTTCAGTCTAGTGACAACGTGCCTTACTTTCTTATCTTCTTCGATATCCTCATAGTCGAAGTATTTATCCAAATCTCCAAACCAATCTAGCATCTCCTCAACATATAAGTTTCCTTCATACATCGGGATGTCCATTTTTTCATTGGCACCTATCCTTGCAACATATTTGAATAGACGCTCCTCTGCAGCATCTTCAGCTACAACTTCTTCTTCGACTCCATCTTCATTCTCACATTTGGCCTCACTGATATCTCCAGTATCAGGTGTTCACCTATGTGTTGTCTCCATAGCAACCAATTGAGCACGAAGTTCCCTCATCTCCCTTTCCATGGCTGGATTGGGCATAGGTCTCTCTTGACGTCTCCTCGGTGACATTGTTTCAATCTGTCCACACAAAATTCAAATCACAATTGTCCTCTTTCTTCCCTCTATAGAAAAAAAAAGTTGTATGCTCTGACACCACATGACATATACCCCCACCTCAACAAGGTCTGCTTGACCTCCCGATCTTTAGATCTTCAAATTCTCAAGCCAAAATGACTTCTTGGTCCCTGCTGGAACCCTTCACACATATAACCACAGGTCTGTTGGAGCATATCCCTAACTTACATTAGTTTATACCTAGCCTAGACTCCTAGATCTTGGTTAATACATTCATTTACACTTTATTTCACCTAATTTGGCCACATAGAGAAGAAGGGCGCCTCATCCCTAGATTTTAGGGAAAACTGCTAATTTTAGATCAAGACTCAACTCCAAGTTCTTGAATTTCTTGATTTTTCTTGATTTTCTCGATTTATTCTTGATTTTCTTGATTTATTCATGATTTATTCCAACTCCCCCATGCAAAAACTCATCTATTATTAGGGAAAGCGCACCTCCTCTTTGAGTGAGATTTATTCCTTAATTAATGATTTTTGCCTTTACTATTATTAGTAACTGTTATTTTGGGTCAGTTAACTGAGTTGGAACTGCTTCTCTTGTCAGTTAAGTGAGCTTAAGTGAGATAATGTGCATCACTTAACTCTTGTGGAAATTAATGAGTGTGTGACATGTATCTTTAGTGTTCTAAGTTGAACTATGTGATCTCCCTTAGCTTATGACACCTATTTTATCTATTTCTAGCTTTTTTTGACTAGAATTTCTATGTTGGAAATTCTATATATTCACCTCCTCTCTTCTTTTTGAGGACGGTTTCTCATGCATGTTCATTTTTTATTAATATAATTCTCTGATTTATGGAGCAAAAAATTTCTCTCATCTCTTGAATGTTAGCAAATTGCATGTGTTCAATTTAACTAGAATTATAGATCTATTGGGGTTTCTGCAGGAATTCTACATGGTATCAGAGCTAGGTTGAATCTAGTGGATTGTACACGGTTTTATTTGCGGGTATATATCATCAAGAGGTGAATAAAGAAGCAATGGATCATCTCTCTCATCCCACAAAAATAATTCTAAATCCTTTCAATTACTTCGAATGGAAGACAGAGATCTCTCTGCTCCTCCGAAGCAAAGGGCTTTATCGGGTAACAATGGGAATGAAGAAAGAACCGAATGCTACAGCGCAGAAGATAAAGTATTTCAATAAATTAGATTAAGAAATTGGGTTGATATGCCTATCAATTTCCAGATATCTCCTCTTTCATGTCAGTGGAGCCACTACTCCCGATGTGGTCTGGACCACATTGGAAGGACTATTCGGCAAGCAAGATGCAATGAGAGTGCATCAAATGGAGAATGAACTCATATCCCTAAGTCCAATTCATTTCAGAAACCTGCAATAATTATTCACCAAGTTCAAATACCTCCTCATTGAACTTAATGCATTTGGAGTCGCGAAAGGGGAAGAAAAACTCATCCTTTCAATTCTCTCGAAACTAGGCCCTGAATATTCCGTATTTGTGTTGACTTTTCAAGCATTTAAATTGACTCAGGAAAAATGGAAAATGTCTCCATTGAATGATTTCATTGCAACATTGACTCAAGATCAAGCTAAGTTAGTCCAAATGAGTGCCATCAAGCATTCGAAGAACCAAGCACTTGCGGCTACTGATGCTCCAAAGAGCAGTGGAAAAGACAAGAAAAAAGGAACGGGTAAAATTCCTGAATCGAAGAAGGAGAGATTCACACAATCTTCAGAGAAATATTCTGAGCCTAAGGGTAAGAAGAAGAAGAAAGAAAGAACACTTTTCATCTACTTTTCCAAAGGTTTCCAGCTCAAAGAAAATTGCACGAGGAAGACTATCGATGAGATGGCTAAGCAATTGCAGCAACACAATCTCACGGTGCCCAAAAATGCAAAGAAGAAAGATGATAACATAACGGGAGGGAGAGCATGAGATGGTCATGATTTAATGGATGTCACATCCACTCCATCATCTTGTATCCTTGATTTAGGTGCATCAAACCATATGGCTACATCAAAAGATGAATTTTCCTCCATTGAAGAAAGCACCAGATCCCCAATTTACTTGGGAGATGCCACACCCGCAAAGGTGTGCGGAGAAGGAATTGTTGATCTTGAAGGGGGCTTCTTCACCAATGTGCTTCATGTACCCTTACTATCTAAAAATATTCTCTTGATATATCAGATCACTCATTCCGGCTCTGGAAGGAAGGTGGAGTTCACTCCGAACTCCACAGTGATTACCGACATTTCTACAGGCTCACAGCTTGCACATGGAATTGCAGATCATAGTTCTCGTTTGTATTTCTTCTCCCACTTTATTCCTAAATCTATTAGAATTGTATTTATTTCAAAATCTAATGATATCAGCAGGCTATGGCATGAAATATTTTTCCATCTAAACTATAAGTACTTGCATCAACTCAGCAAGGAACACATGGTAGAAGGATTGCCAGCTATTAAATTCACAAGCGGTGTATGTCAATGATGCATTCTTGGCAAGCATCCAAAGAAAAAGTTTGACAAAGGGAAGGCACAGAGAGCTTATTCACCTCTTGTGCTGATTCAAAGTGACATTATGGGCCCATTCCCACAGCCTTCAATCATTAAGGCTCAATATGTACTCACCTTCATAGATGATTTCTCTCGCTTTACTTGGGTACTTTTTTTGAAATTAAAATCGGAAGTATTTGAAAGAGTATGGGTGTAAGATTAAGATACTCCGTACTAATAATGGGGGGGATTATGTCAACAAATATGTGCAGAAACTTTGTATTGATGCAGGTATACAACTACAACACACAGTACCATATACACCACAGCAGAACGATGTTGCGGAGAGGAAAAACCGGTCGTTAAAAGAGATGGCCAATTGTATGCTATAGTCGAAATCATTAGCTCCCAAGCTATGGGATGAAGATATTAATTGTATAGAATACATTCAGAACTGATTTCCTCAAAAATCACTCAAAGGAACCACTCCATTTGAATGTTGTACCGGTAAGAAATCGAAAGTGCCGCACTTTCGGTTTTTTGGTTCACGAGCATGGGCTCACATTCCAACAGATAAGAGGAAGGTTTTGGAGCCTCAAAGTGTTGAATGCATATTTGTTTTCAGCTTTGGTTCAGGGCCATTATTTGGTTCAGATACATTATGTTGGTCTAGCAAGAAGAAATCCATGATTGCTTCATCTACAGTAGAGGCAAAGTATAGAGGTGCAGTGAATGCAGCTACACAGGTTGTTTGGTTGCAGGGGCTTCTCTCCAAGTTTGGTATTCAGTATCCACTTCCGACTGTCATATTTTTTGAGAATCAAGGGTCCATTCAGATATCGATTGATCTAGTTCAGAGGCAAAGGACCAAGCACATCGAGATTCACATGCATTACATCCACGAGTTGATCCATGACAGAGTCATTTCACTGCAGTACTTCCCCACAGAGTAGCAGGTTGCAGACATCTTCACCAAGTCCTTCACTGAAAAGAAATTTTTAGAACTGAGAGCTATGCTTGGAGTGGTGGAGATAACTAAGTAGGTCACTTTTGTTCACTCAACATTTTTTTTCCTCTTTTGGGGGTGGGTTTTTTCCCATGAGGTTTTCCCTCTTTCCTTTTTTCATGAGGAATTCTTTTATGTAATGAGTACCTAAAATGGCCAAGTTGTCAGGACTCAATTTTTTTTTCATTACAGTTAGGCTTAAGGGTGGGTGTTGGATCATATCCCTAACTTACATTAGTTTATACCTATCCTAGATTCCTAGATCTTGGTTAACACAATCATTTACACTTTATTTCACCTAATTTGGCCACATAGAGAAGAAGGGCGCCTCATCCCTAGATTTTAGGGAAAACTGCTAATTTTAGATCAAGACTCAACTCCCAGTTCTTGATTTTCTCGATTTATTCTTGATTTTCTTGATTTATTCATGATTTATTCCAACTCCCCCATGCAAAAAATCATCTATTATTAGGGAATGCACACCTGCTCTTTGAGTGAGAGATTTATTCCTTAATTAATGATTTTTGCCTTTACTATTATTAGTAACTGTTATTTTGGGTCAGTTAACTGAGTTGGAACTGCTTCTCTTGTCAGTTAAGTGAGCTTAAGTGAGATAATGCACATCACTTAACTCTTGTGGACATTAATGAGAGTGTGACATGTATCTTTAGTGGTCTAAGTTGAACTATGTGGTCTCCCTTAGCTTATGACACCTATTTTAGCTATTTCTAGTTTTTTTTTACTGGAATTTCTATGTTGGAAATTCTATATATTCACCTCCTCTCTTCTTTTTGAGGACGTTTTCTCATGCATATTCATTTTTTATTAATATAATTCTCTGATTTATGGAGCAAAAACTTTCTCTCATATCTTGAATATCAGCAAATTGCATGTGTTCAATTTAACTAGAATTCTAGATCTATTGGGGTTTCTACAAAAATTCTACAAGGTCTCCTCTTATATGCTCCGCCCACGTGAACATGCACTAGAGACAAGCCTACAATCCATGTGACCATAGACTTAACCCCAAAAGGCACATCGGGTTTTTCAATCTCGGGACTTTCGTTGCAACTCACCCCGAATTCTCTAATTCCCAAAACCCTGAAATGGGCTAAAGGTCCCTAGCTCCTCCCTTATTCTTCTACCATATGACCTCCAGTCAACCCCTTGGGTCCACCTCTGAGCACGTCAAGATTTCGCGTGTCAGGAAATCACAATGTAACTTTTCTCCCTTTTCCCGATATCTGAACCTGTGAACTTCTTGGCCATAGATCGACGGTCCTAATTCTCCCATGATCTCATGGTCTAGATCGTGTTGGGATTTCATGTATCGGGACTCCCATGTTACAAATTCCTCCACACTCGTTCGACTCTCGAAATTTCAATATTTCGGAGCACCCAATTAACTGCTATCACTCCTTCATATCTAACGGCCCAGATTATTCTTTTGCGAAGTCAAAATTTCGTGAATTGGGACTTCATGATTCGCGACTTCCAAGTTACAACTTCCTCCACAATCCCGACTTCCGAAATGTCAAAATTCTAGAGACCAAATCAAAAAATATTTCCCTTCTAGATCTGACTTCTACTATCTCTATTGAGCTTGCAAGTGTTGAAATAAACTCAGTATTATCCTCTCCACAGATCTACTAAATCCAATAGTCCAAGGAAATTGGTGTTTCACCCTCCAAGAATTTCCACCGTCCGTTCAGGATCTCAATAGTTTATTTCCAAATAACTTGGCGTATTTCCTCCTGAGCTTGATTTCTACGAGGTGACTTCAACCCTCATATGTCCTCTAGAATTTCCATGTCTCTATCCCTCCTAAGCTTGATTCTTTTTGCAAACTCAAGGATTCTAAGGAACTCTTACGCGCACTACTTGTGGCCCTCATGATAATCCATGATTATTGGATATCTCCCAACTCTGTGCACTCCTTGCGATAGAAGTTCTTCAACCTCTCTCTTGGGTTGGAAAATTCTAAGACTTTGACCTGGCCTACGCACACCTTGGACGGCTCTGTGTTATACTTGCACTTTTGTTGGTATAAGAACAAGTCTATCTCTTCTGAGCTTTTCTGAGGTAAAACTCAGAATCTTTTCAATGCACTCCTTGCGGACCTTCACTGCACTCCTTGCATACCTTCACTACACTCCTTGTAGGAATTCTCAGGACGAGGAGAAATTGAAACTTATATTCTCCCTCTCACAGTCTCCATACATTCAACATGAAATCATACACATAAATCATTGAAACAAATGCATAATAGAGCATAGAAGCAAACTGTAAACATACCATTCAATAGATGCAAACAGTAACCATAACAACACCATGAAATTGGATCAAAGCATTCTTATATTAATTCAAGTGCTTATGTACATGGTTTTCTATAGCAATAGCTATCTGCTCAAACAACTTCTACAATCTTTGTTCTTCTTTTCTCTCCTATGGTCTCTTGATTCTACTCTTCTACTAATTACAATGAGAATAATCCTACAATACATAAGAGGGATATTTCTTGAGTTTTCCCTCCTACAACTCTAGGCTATCTTATCAAAATTAAAGACTACAACTACTTTACACTTATTACATTAAATGTCTCCAACCGACAGATGAGAACAACACTCAAGATCTGCATTACAATCCCCAAAACATTTAAGAGTAGTTACATCCTTCCAACTATTACATTAATGTTTCTTCTTTTAAATTTCAAAATGTCTTCAAAATGCGCATTGGTGCATATCGAACTGTCCTCCACTCACGCTTGCTTGTGATTTTCTTGCATCAGTAAACACCAATAAGAGAGTTGTAGTTTTGAGGGAAGGCTTGGAAAGTGATGAAGAGGAGGTAGAGGATCTTCGGGATGTGGAGCAGATTAAGGAAATCCTATGCGTGACATATGAGATGAAGACAAGAGGTCCAAGAGCAAAAATAGAAGGGAGAACTCCTATCCATATCAGTGTCAGTGTGGAACCCATAAACCCATGTGTGACTAATACACCAATAAGAACACCATTGTTTAGACAACCAAATTTTGGGATAAGGAAGACAATAGGAAGTACATCTATACAAGGAAAAACAACAAGGGGAGCTAGTTTAGGAAGCACTAGTAAAGTATCTACACCACGCGGAGGTAGTAGTTCAACATTCAAGATGGAAATACATGATCCCACCATCAGGTTACCATAATTCAATGGAGAGGAGTCGGAGGACCCGCAGAAGCACCTATTTATCTATGAAAAGATCTGGGAAGAGAAACAGATCACATATGAGGACACTAAACTTACACAATTATCTATCACGCTAAGAGATCATGCACTGGATTGGTACATGAGTTTAGATGTGAACAGTCCACCAAGGACAACTAGAACGATTGGAGATATCAAGAAGTTGTTGATAAATGAGTTCCAGAAGCCTAGTTAAAAGGATCAATACATGAACGAGATGATCGAGATTAGACAAAAACCAAGATAATCTGTATGGGAGATTGACTAGAGATTCAAACGATTGAAGGGAAAGCTAAGATACGTCATGACAGATATGCAGCATAGGCATGTATTCTTCAATTCACTGCTACCACACTTGAAATATCTTTTGCAACAATGGAAGTTTCAGAAACAGGCGGAGCCTCTACGGGAAGCCTTACAACTGGAAGAGAACCAATATCAGAAGACAAATCCATCCATAGAGGAGTTGAAGAAGGATATGAAGAACTTAACGTTCCAGCTAAACCAAAACAAAGGTAAGGACAAAAGGGAAGTCGTTTGGTGTACCACATATAGGACAGAAGGACACCATATTATACTGGAATTAGGATCCGAATTAAATGTATGGGAGAACCCAAATTAGGATATTCACATGTTTAGATGAAACTACTAAATCAACATAGAGTTTTACCAATTGGAAGATTAAAAGGAGTGACAATAGATCTGGATGGAGTACAGACTAAATCTGACTTGGAAGTAATCAAGATAGCGGATGGCACAACATCTTATCCGACATTACTTGGATTGGATTGGGTGTTTGATAACCATGCCATAATCAACTTAAAGATGAGGAAGATGACATTTGAGTCAGTAGAATATAGATTCATTACGCCATTGGACCTTGTAAATGTGTTGAACCTACAAATAATAGATCTAGATAAACAATGATACACACATTTGCAGAGAGAATTGGAAAAATAAGAAGAAGAAGAGAAAGAATGGAAAGAATTATCATTAACTGTTATGAATAATGAATAATTTACACATGATATACTTTGTATAACTCAATGAGTTTGACTTGAGGTGAACCAAGTCACCATAGTGGTGGTCTAGAGTGATATGGACACACACCAACAGTTACGGGAGTGAATTGCCACCTATTCTAGTCTCTCAGGCAGTTACAGGAGTGAACTGCCACCTAGTTGAGTTAACTAGTCAACTAGTCTTCAGTTAATTGACTGAACATAAAGTAGTGAGGAGTTAACTCAAGGAATCAAGGCTAATGTGCCACTTTGTTGATGATACCAAGGCAAGGTCGAATTAGCATGGTGATGATCCCAATGTTTCATGGTGATGATCCCAATGCAACATCTAAACTAAACTCAACTAGTCAAACTGAAGTGTGAATTGAAAGAGAATATTCTCCAGGTGGAATATTCTCTCCTAAAATATAGGAAACTAGATAATGACTAGTTATGACTAATAAACAAATAAAAACCTTAGGAAAAATAAATCCTAGGTGTGTGTGAAGTAACTCCAACAGCCCCCCTGAGCATCACTATGGTGAAAATAAAGATTGGGTCCTGGAAACGAGGCCATGTTAGGTACCCAAGTACAAAAGATACACTGAAAATAAAGTGAGGAAAGAGGGAAAAACTCATGGGAAAACCCCCCCCTCAAGGTACAATGTATGTAAAAAAAAATAAGAACTACAGTTGCTAGGCAACTGTGTCCTTCACTCCAAGATGACCTTGTAGAGAATGGAATTTATGCTTAGTGAAGGTCTTGGTGAAAATGTCTATCATCTATTCTACTGAAGGATAGAACTATAAGTCAATGATCCCCTCATGTACCAAGTCCCAGATGTAGTGCATGTGGATCTCGATGTGCTTCGTCCGCTGCCTTTGAAATGGATCTCTGCAGAGCTTTAGAGTGCTCTGGTTGTCACACCAGATGACGATCGACCAATGAAACTAAATGCCCAACTCAGTGAGAATATGTTGTAGCCACATAGCCTGAATGGTTATGTTAACTACCCCTCTGTACTGTACCTCGGCTGAAGATAGAGAAATGACAGCTTGCTTCTTGCTCGACCGACAGATAGGCCTGAAACCAATACTGAGTGAGTAACCATATGTGGACTTGCGATCAATGCTATCGCCAACCCAGTCAGAATCGATAAAATGAATAAGATCTAATGTAGAGTCTGATGCATAATGAATCCCAAAGGTGATGGTGCCTTGTACATATCGAAGGATACGCTTTGCATCTTTCCAATGTAGCTCATGCGGCTCCTGCATGAACTTGGAAACTGTGCCAAATAAATATGAGAGGTCTGGTCTGGAGTTTGTGAGATACAACAAGCTCCCCACTAGCTGTCTGTACAGTGTTCTGTCAACCAGTGGAGTCTCTCCACCATCCTCAAGTTTGAGTCCTGATAGGAAAAGAGTCGGAGCAGAATTGTTGTCTGTCATGTGAAATCTCTTAGGGAGACCTCATGCATACTTGGCTTGAGAGAGTTTGATGTCTGATGCATCCTGATTGATCTCAAGTCCAAGGAAGAAGTGTAGTGGACCCATGTCCATCATCAAAAACCTGTCATGAAGAATCCTCTTGACTACAGCAATCGTTGAAGTTGAGCAACTGATGATCAACAAATCATCGACATACAGAACTAAAAGTAGAAGTGAATCAGTCGTCCTGAGCATGTATATATTCGAGTCTGATTTACAACGTACAAAGTCCTGTGAAAACAGGTAGGTTTCCATCTTGGCATACCATGCCCTCAGAGCCTACTTGAGTCCATAAAGTGACTTCTTCAGTCGACAGACCAAATAGTAGTCCTGCATAAATACCTAGGGCTACTCTATGTAGATCTCCTCAAAGAGCTCACCATGAAAAAATTTATTCTTCACGTCCATCTGATGGACTTCCCATCCCTTGGTTGTCGCAATGGCAAGTTCCAATCGTATGGAATCCATCTTCGCTACTAGAGCGAAGGTCTCATCATAGTCAATACCATGAACCTGCTAAAAGCCTTTGGTGACAAGCCTGTATTTGTATCTGTTGATCTATCCATACGCTATGCTCTTGGTCCTGTAGACCCATCTGCATCTGAGAAGTTTCCTCCTAGAAGGAAGGGGAACCAGATCTCAAGTTTGGTTCTCGAGGAGGGAGTTGTACTCCTCCTGCATGGCGGATTCCCAAAAGGGATTTCCAACAGCCTCGCCATAAGACTGTGGATTTGAATACTGAACCAAGAAAAGATGTCTAGATGGCAATGGTTCAGTGGCAATGAGTGCAACAAGAGGCTCCTTGAAATCAGATCAAGTCCTCATGGTATCGGCTGGATCACTGACGAGATCCCCTACATCCTGAAGAGTAGTCTGTGCCCACTTGGGCCTCTGCTTTGGCTCTGCAACTACATCTGGATGCTCTGACTCTACATATGACTGTACTAAATCTAAATCTGAATATGAATCTAAATCCTTTGAATCATAACTCTTGTCTGAAGAAGATTTCGCATGTGCATGCTCATCATCTCGAAC
>JASDQU010739018.1:228992-287418 GCA_032191745.1 Picea mariana | reverse complement strand
GCTGTCGTCGCATCTCTTCTCAGAGATAAGCCGCCATCATTCCAGCAAGCTTGTTTCCGCTGCATTTTTACAGTTTCAGCTTATTTCGTTATTTAATAGAAAACCAGTTTTACTGTATCTCTGTTATTTTTGTGTTAAGCACCTATTAATAATCTGTATTCATTTTGTTCTGCTCATAAAATCCGGATCACACACTCTCCCACCTTTGTCTTGAGACGAGTGTAGAATACAATAATCTTGTTGGATAGGTATGCTCTAACTCGTTCTATTGACAATTTATGCACTCTCTTACATGTCTCCATACATAGTCCTAGAGGCCCTTCCATGAGACCCTCTCTCTGATCTACTGGTAAGTTTGAAGGTACTCAAGATTCCCTACCAAGGGTGAAGCATGTATAACCCTCATGATCTCTTCCCTAAGTGTGGACTCGAGGAATAAATATATGCTAGTTCTGTAGTAGATGATATCATCCACTAATATATACATGTCATCCTGAATAAGACCATCCATTAACTCACAAGAAAATCAGTCCTTGGAATATTCCACCAGAAGGTGGGACTTCCAATTAGTTGAAATCCACGTGAAAAAATCAATTGTGTCAGGGATCTCCTCCTGACATATCTGTACATCCTATATACTGATCACATGGCCACAATGTAAAACATATGTCATGCCAATCTCTTTGTCCCTGGGGTATTGTTCCAAACACCCATTGTACACCATTGTACATAGTTATATATTGTTGTATACCGTTGCACATCCCTATATTATCATGTACCACCTTGTATACTATATGTACCATTTCATCAATCACTACACTAATATCAAAACTTGGATCCCGGAGTGATGTATCTGCATCCCTCCTATATTCATTCCCCTAATCAACTCGTGCATACATTTCCTTACTGGCTGGTCCATAAGGAAGTGTCAAGTGTTATTGCTCTCTGATATACATGTGGGGTCCAACAATATTAGTTAGCCCAATATATCATGGCTCTAACTAAGGAGGCTTAACAATGCCCTTAGTCGTACTATCTGACTACCCATGTACTAGAGAGTGATCTCCCCGAGTATTGTTCTCGGGGTACTATAGCAACAAGATGACCAAATGGTTTACTCGGTTGGTCTCAATATTCTAGGGGGTCTCCCGATATACACTAGGTACGTGGGAGCTCAAATATGTAGTAGTGTTGTCTAATGTGCAACCATTTGAAAGGGGTATTGTATCCTCCTTCTGGTTGGTGTCAAAGAATCAAGAAGTTGGAGCTTCCTTCTGGTTGGTGTCAGAGAATCAAGAAGTTGGAGCTTCCTTCAAGTTGGAGCCTAACAACTAGGTGGTTTTAGCCACCTTCCGGTTGGAGCTGCAGAACCCAGGGGGTTGTAGCCTCCTTCTGGTTGGATCTAGAGAATTCAAGGACTTGTAGATTCCTTCAAGTTGGAGCCTATAAATAGGGGATTATAGCCTCCTTCCAATTGCAGCTGAAGAATTGGGAAGTTGGTGCTTCCTATGAATGCATTCTTGATATATATAGGAAATCATTATGTAGTTTTCTCCCATTTGGGTTTCCACATAAATATTGGTGTATTGTGTTCTTGATGTGATGTTGACGTGATGTTTCTTATGATTACATGCTTATGATATATATATATTGAATGCAATCATAGATGATACATTTATGATAAACTATTGAACATTGTCGATAAAGTGAAAGAATATATATTGTGGTTAAAAGTGGTATAAATTTCTCATATTGATTCCCCCCCCCCCCCCTTTAGTATTCCAACAATTGGTATCAGAGCAAGTCCTTCATGAAGCATGCTAACCAATGGAAGGAGATCATGTAATATACTAAGAATGGAGTACAAATGTTTGATGGTCAGAGTGGTCTAGTGTATGAGATATGGAGTAGACAAATGAAAACATTTTTGCAAGAACGGGGATATGATATTTTGTATTCAGTTGTTACAGGATATGATGGTTCAAAGAAAATAAAGATTGTAGCCAAGAAGGAATTGAAGAATAACAACAAAATAGAAATGGATTTCATCATGGAAGGATTACTTGATTCAGTAAAGGACAAAGGGGGAAAATGTTCATCAGTTAAAGAACTCTGGGATAAGTGTTGGCACAGGGGCAGACCCAAGGTTCAACGCTTACAACAGCACACCAACAAAACTCTAACTACTGGCCCTTTAGGCATCACTTACGAAGCAGATGAAGTCTCACCCGAGGTAGAGGTAGGGGTGTTTGCAGGACTCGAGTGTCTGCAACCTTAGCCGAGACACTGATCTATGATTGTAACACCTTAATAGATCACTTAGCAGTCATAGTTCATCAGTATTTAACCAGAAATTACTTCACAGATAAAATAGATCGGCATTGATAAACCCTAATAACATATCAGCGTAGTATTCATACAGATTCAAGCACTAAGCATACCAACATAGATCAGATCTGGAATTCATTCACATTATTCAGCACTAAGTTACCATATTAGATCCTTCTAAGCATATATTAGAGCACTAAGATTTCAATCACATAGATAAGAGAGAAACCATAAAGCACAAAGCAACCACAACACAGGATATACGTGGTTCACCCCCACCCTGGGGATATGTCCACCAACTCTTCTTCTCTTTATTATCTTTATGTCAATCTTCTTCATGCATGAAGCCTTAAGAACTTACTCTACAGAGGACAGGAGATCTACACACCTCGTTATATCCTCCTTCCCTGAATTATAGAACAAATCCTTCCACCGTCTCTTACAATCACTTGTACTTAGCTCTGCAAGTCTCACATAGTATGCACAAAGCAATTACAATTACCACTTGCACTTAGCATCTAGCACTTAGCACAAAACCCTCTTCAATCACATAGATCAAACTACTTCCTACATCACCTAGATTTATATTTATACATTACAAAATCTGGCCTAAACATGGGTAAACCCATGGGCCGACATCCCCATACTCGTTACATAAGCCCAAAACCCAAAAATCCCTAAAAAGGGGCCTATATCCCACGATATTTTCTTCGACAGCCTGTCGAAGTCCCAAAAGTAGGTCAAACATGACCAAGCATCCTCAAAACTTGGTCAAGGGCCAACAGGCCCCCAACACTCACCTGTGACTCGTCCCGAGTCACTCCGGTCTAGGTAGCTCTACTTCAAAAGCTTTGAGCTTGGCTCGAGCTTCTTCGACCTGTTGCTACGCCATGTCCTCCTTCTTGGCGAACTCTTGTATAGCTTCTTCGTTGACAGGTCCCTCTAAGCATTGTTCAGCTGCAATGATGACTTTCTCCAACTCTGCTCCTAGGCCTTCAATCTCTGCGAATAGTTGGCCAGCTTCATCCTGTATTGGTTGGAGTCTCTGAGTCACTTCCATGACTTTTCTCTGAATGATGTGGACCTACTTTTGAACAGTGCAATGTTCTTGGGATCGCTTCATCCTCTCGACGGCTGATAGGGACTTCAACTATGTTGTACTAATTCTACTTGTTGCTTTACCTCCTAGAGTTGTGACTCCAGTGCCTTTAATTCAATATCCTCAGTGAGTCGCTCATAAGTCTAGGCATTGTGATCACTTATTTGTTTACATTTCATGGCGACGACCTTGATTCTGTCAACTGCGCTTCAAGCAGTTTCTTCTCTCTGATCTCGTACATCTGGCAGAGTGTTGAGCACTGTTCGTAGCTCTAAGTATGTTATTCTTTATTGTAGCTGTTGGATAGCTTCCGTGAGTTGTTCCACTTGATGTTCCATTCAGTCTTATGCCTTTGGTTCTAAGCCCGTCACAGAGTGAAGTGCTCTGGTGACTGCTTCTTTGACTCCTAGCTGCTCTGCAAGCAACTGCTCTTTCTGTGCTTTCTCCTCTTCAAACTTTGTCTGGAGAGAAACCTTCTCCTGCTGCACAAGTCGGCATTGCTCTATGACTACTTATTGCACTTGCTTTAGGGCCTCTGTGGCATGTTCTATTTCTTCATGTGTGCACCAAAGGTGAGCTTCGATCGCATTGACTAGTCTACGGAGTTGGGCAGGGTCATCTCCCAACTCTTGTTCTTCTGAACACAAGGGTGTAGTGGACGTTGCGCGACTAGACTGAAGGGCCTATTGTACCCCTCTAAGTTTAACCTCGATTATGTCGTATATCTCCTCCTTCTTGGCTTCATATTTCTGTAATATGTCATGTGAGGCGTCGTTTACAGATACGATGATGAAGTCGAATTCATTGACCATGAGCACAGTTTGCATCATGGTTTTTCTAGCTCTTGAATTCTTCCGTGAGATAGGTTGCGTGGGGGAAACCTTCATTTTCTTCAAGGGATCAGCCTCATCAACAAGATCCTTGGGCGGTGTTAATTTGCCTTGCTTATGCTAATCCTCTTTGCCATTTGTTTCCTCTACTTCGTCATCACCTCCTCGTCCAGGAGATACTGAAGTGGTTTCTTTCGATGCACTGCTCAAGTCTTGGACTTCTTCAGTCTTCTTCCTTCTGTTGTTTCTGGGTGTGTCATGTTCTTTGTGAGTGGCCTCTGAGCTATCAAGTTTGGGATCAAACATCTCTGCAGGGTCAGTAGGGATAAGGAGGTCTGTTGACCAGTCCTTAGTTATCTCCTCGAGTTCCTCCTCTGTGAGCTTATAGTATGATTGAAGCTCCTCTTTATGCTCACCTGCTTGCACAGTGATGTAGATGAAGTGTCGATCTGTGTGAAACTTCATGAGAGGTATGAACCGATACAGGGTGTTTGAAGTCATGCGAGGTTCTGCTTCGATAGCTCTCTTTAGTTGGAGATAATAGGTATGAAAGACTGCATTCAACTGCCAATTGTTTCCCATGTCGCTCATGTACCAAATCATGGTGAACTTCCCAACAAGTGGCTCGAACGGCTCAATGTCCGTGAAGGTTGCACCTTCCATCATCTACCAAGTGGTAAATGCAATGAGGATCAGGAAATAGCTAAAGTGGAACTCATAGCCCTGATCCTGAGCTTCAAGGCAGTCTAATTCCAGTTGGTTGACCAAGTACTTCACCCAATTCATCTAGAGTCCTTCTGAACATTTCCCGGCGAGGTCAACAACGAATCTTGTGACCTGTGTAGGTATGTTCTTCCTCACAAGATTTTGTGCAATTAGCTAGCAGGCCAGGCGCACTACGCCATTTTAGATGGAAGCTACCTTGTAGCCTCGCATCCCCTTTTCCACATCGTCATATGTGTCTTTGATTCTCTATGTTAATGCGCGATATGTAGCCTTTCCTAGGTAGAAGTCCTATGGGTCGGGTCCCTGCATGCTCAATCAGGTGATCCTATGGATCAGCGTTGGATTGACTATGATGTGTCGGTTTAGCCATAGGTAGCCACCATGGTAACATGAGAGTAGGAGCTTAATGCACGCGTTAACCTCCTGGTGCCTTCCAAAATGTGGGATCTTCATTACATTTAAGAGGGTGGACTGCATGAGGTTTATAGTCCATTGCTAGAGGAATATTTTCAAGTTCTTCCCCTTCGTCCTGGTCAAGTATTTGAAAGAGGCGAGCATTCTATGGTTCTTGTGGTCTCCTAGGTTAAAGTCACTAAACTTCAACGTCATGATCTTATCCTGTTGCATTCTAACTACACGTGTCCCCTTTGGGAGGTACGCAGTAACTATGGTGTGATCAAAGTCCCTCAGGATACTATCACAACTCACCGCGTCGGTCGGAGGCGGGATGTAGTCGGGTAATATGGTCGGGATCAACTTCATGTTTGTTAGGTCATCTCTGTGCTTGGGTCTCTTTTTTGTTGTCGGTCGGGATGGTCGGCATCCACGAGCAGTCAACAGAGAGGCTTGTACTCCTCTCGTCAATGACGCTTAAATACCTATAGACATTACTTTCTCGGCTATGAGATCAATGAGAACTTCTTCGACGGCATTTTCTACAGCGTTGAGCTCATCCGACATGCACACTTAGATCGGTTAACTCGGGTGGATGAGTGAGTGTGCAATGCAATGGAACAAGTGTCAATCTTAATAAACACAGTGTGGTAGCAATGAGTTGGTTCAGATACAATTCACAAAAGAGTCCTTGGTGCAACAGTCAACAGACTAAGTAGACACGATGTAATGGATCTCTCAATGGATAAGAGGTCTTCATCAATGCAATTATATCCATTGCGACACGGTCCCACCGATCTGATGGCGAGCCTTCATGCCATTACTTATGTTCTAACCATTTGGGTCGTTGGGCTAATAGTTATAATGATTTAAATGGCTATATCTCTTTTCCATGGCGAAGTTCCATGTTGCATTGTCCTGATATCCCAGCGAATTTCCAGTCTTCCAAACCTTCCTTCTACGAAGTCCCTTCTGCAATCTTCAGTAAATTTTCTATCTTTTCTCTCTTCTTAATGAGATTTCTATCCTTCTTCCCAGTGATCTTTGTCTCGGTATTCCTCTTTCCATTTTGATTCTTATCTCCTTTTGGCATAGTAACTTCATGTTGTTGAGATTCTTTCATAGGGTCGGAGAGTAATACGTCCTCTCTATCTGGGGTGGGTGCTTCAATCTTTTGTGAGTCTCCTTGTGTTCTTTTAAATTTGACATCCAAGTTTCTAGTTCTAAGTAGCTTCGATATGTTCTCATGTTCTTCAATCAAGTGTTTTATCCTCCTAGTCATGAAATATTTTAATTCTTTCTTCTTTTGCTCTAAGACTTCCTCTTCTTTTATTCTAGCCTGATCCTTTTCAATCCAAGGTTTTCCTAGTAATATGGAAAATGGGGCGTTGTTCTCAATAAATTTAACAATCTCAAAATCTTCCTCTGTCGAAGTTCCATGAGAACTCATAGATATATGGGTGAGTCTTCCACATAGGGTTATCAGCTTTCTTCTAAATAATCTTATTCCTCCGAATGAAGGAATCATAGCAGGCTTTCCTAAAGTTTCCCAAGTTCTTTCTGTCATGATATTCACATGTGTTTCTTCACCCAAAACACAGTCAATGTCAAAGTCTCCTATTCTTTCTTTGATGTATTCTTTTTCTTTGAAGATCTCTGATAGTTTGATATTTCTGTGATCATCTAGGGTTTCTTTCATTTGTAGCAATGCATTCTCGGATTCTTTCTGAGGTTCTGCCATAGTCTTAGTTTCATGACCTTCCTCAGGATTTTCTTTTCCCATATTCATTCTATCAAGCTTAGCAATCATTCTAGGGCAATCTAAAACTTCATGATCCATAGCTTTACATCAAAGACAACTAGTTCTTCCATCAGGTCATTCCTTAGCAAGATGTCTTGGTCTTCTGCAATTGTAACAAAGGGTTAGTCGTCTTTTTCTTTGAAAGGATCCCCAACCTTTCATGTGTTGTGCCCTAGGATCGTATTAGCTAACCTGCAAAAAATTATTTCTAGGATCCTACATCTATTTGTTACTCCAAACATTCTTTCTATGCATAGGAATAACATATATTTCACTATTTTTATCAGATCTATTCATATCAAACCTTATTTCATCTAGTTGTGCCCTACTTTTCAAGCAGGGAAAAAATTAATCAAACATACCTAGATCCATACTTTTGAAACAAAAATTTCCACTTATCTTATCTTTTCAATCAAAACCTTTCAATGTCCGTACCGTTATCAGAGCACAAAGCTTTCAGGTCTTACATATTTTCTTCAGATCTGAATTTTCTTCTTGGAACAAAGATTTATAGGTCAAGTAGAATATTGCGCACTAGGGAAACAGATCTACGCACGGATATTTATCTTTTCTTAGTTCCCAACAATCATAGTTTCAAGTCCCAGCAATGGAACCATTTGTTGGCACAAGGACAGACCCAGGGTTCAATGCTTACAACAGTGCACCAACAAAACCCTAACTATCGGCCCTTTTGGCATCACCTGCGAAGCAGATGAAGTCTCACTCGAGGTAGAGGCAGGGGTGGTTGCAGGACTCCAGTGTCTGCAACCTTAGTTGGGACATCGATCTGTGATTGTAACACCTTAACAGAGCACTTAGCATTTATAGTTCATCAATATTTAACCAGCAATTACTTCGCAGATAAAATAGATCAGCATAGATAAACCCTAATAACATATCAACGCATTATTCATACAGATTCAAGCACTAATCATACCAACATAGATCATATCTCGAATTCATTCACATTATTCAGCACTAAGTTACCATATTAGATCCTTCTAAGCATATATTAGAGCACTAAGCATTCAATCACATAGATTAGAGAGCAACCATAAAGCACAAAGCAACCAAAACATAGGATATACGTGGTTCACCCCCACCCTGAGGCTACATCCACCAACTCTTCTTCTCTTTATTATCTTTCTGTCAATCTTATTCATGCATGGAGCCTTAAGACCTTACTCCACAGAGGACATGAGATCTGCGCACCTCACTAGATCCTCCTTCCCTAAATTACAGCACAAATCCTTCCACCGTCTCTTACAATCACTTACACTTAGCTCTGCAAGTCTCACACAGTATGCACTAAGCAATTAAAATTACCACTTGCACTTAGCATCTAGCACTTAGCACAAAACCCCTCTTCGATCACATAGATCGAACTACTTCCTACATTGCCTAGCTTTATATTTATACATTGCAAAATTGGGCCTAAACATGGGTAAATTCATGGGGCGACATCCCCATACCCATTACACAAGCCCAAAACCCAAAAAGCCCTAAAAAGGGGCTGAGATCCTGCAATCTCTACTTCGACTTGCGCTCCTCCTTCGATAGCCTGTCGAAGTTCCAAAAGTAGGTCAAACATGACCAAGGATCCTCAAAACTTGGTCAAGGGCCAACAATAAGCTACATTATATCTATACTTCTCTCATCATAGAGTCATAGATTGCTAAAGAAGATGAAGGTAAAGAACAAGAGATAAGATGTTCATCATGTCAAATAGATTCGAAAGAAGAAGAGTGTGTAGTCAACATAAGTGAGTTCTTTTGATTTAATTGTGAAGGGTGCAGACACCTTGAAATTGAATTCCCCTATTTGAATACTAAAATTGATAATACAGAAAAGCCTAATGAAGTAGAAGACAATCTTGAGATTGAAAAGAAAAAGAATCATGAAGCAGATTTCAATCTATGAGAAAGATAACTTGAAGATAAAATAATCGCATTGAAGATACAACTGGAAGAGGCAAAGTGAATAGAATAAGTCATGAGGAATCATATGTTGAAGAAAGAAGAATCTCAGAATGCCAACTCCAAAGAAGTCGAGCAGATGATCATGATTTTAAAGGGTCATCTAGAAGAAGCCAGAAGGATTGAAGAAACTCTCAAGGATCAAAAGCAATGTTTGGAAACAAAAATTGCAACACAGAAGGAAGAAGTAGAAAAGAGAGAGAAGATATTAACAGATCATCGTAAGGAAAGAATTGATGAATTAAATCAGCTTGAAGCAGAATTTGGTCAAGAAGAAAGAAGACTTGAAAAATAAATCATCTCCTTGAAGATACAACTTGAAGAAGCAAAGTGAATAGAAGAAGTCATGAAGATTCAGATGATGAAGAAAGAAGAAGAGGTTGAGAAGCTTGAAGAAGAAGTTGTCACATTGAGAGTTAAAATCATCAAGCTCAGCAAGAACATTGAAGAGACAAAAACATCCACCTCATAAGTAAAAAATGTTGAAGAGAAGCCCTCCAGGTTACTAGAAAAGAAGAATGAAGAAAAGAGTAAGAGTTATGCAGAAGTACTCAAAGGAAGGAATCATGGTCAGCAGGAATCAAAGAAGAATGAGTATAATAGAGATGCATCTTCAACAAGACCTACCACATTCAGGCAACAAAAAATCTTCAACCATAATGAAGATATCCACAAAAGAGAAGATCATGATCAACCAAGACAGGAATTCAAAAGGACTACACAACAAAGAAGATCATTCACTCCTAGGTATGTAAATTTATTGTATGGTCATAGTTTTTATTGTAATAACTTTGGACCTAAGCTTGCAGATTGCAGGGCTTATGAAATAAATGTTCAAACAAGAAAAGATTATGTGGACCCACATAACATTGAATGTTACAAGTGCCATAAATATGGACACATAGCTCATGATTGTAGAAACATGATGTATACTTCTTTGAGAAAGAACATTGATATCAGATATAAGAAGGTTTGGAAAAGAAATCAAGAACATGCAAAGGAAGATCAGATGAATGAAGGACACCCAGAAGTCATATTGTTATGATTTTAAATAGTACGAGATGAAGACAAATATACAAGGTAAAAGAAAGATGTCAAATATAGGAAGGTTTGGAGAAGAAATGAAAAACAAGAAGAATAGGTGAATAAATACCGGGTCCCAAAGATCGCATGACTTGTAGTAGTACGAAAAAGAAAAGAAGAGCAGGTGAATAAACAATAGGTTCAAGAGATTGTACTTTCATGAATTGTAGTGCAAGATCAATACATAGGAAGAAAGGAAGGAGTAAAAGTTCAAAAAGGTGATGAGTCTACAAATGAAGAGGAATATTACTATGCATCAAAGAAGGTATTTTTATGATCCATCCAGCTTGGAGAATCCCAGTAAATATGAATATTGAACAAGGGGATTCAGTGCAGTAGCTACTACAGATCAGAGAACCATATTTTGAGTTGTAAGAAGTGATTACAGATATAGAATTAGAGAAGTCAAATAGAAGAAGTACAGAGTAACAGATTAATCAGTTGAGAAGCAGTGTTCCCACACATGTGTTAGTTGGCAGTTACACAGGCAGAATTTTATGATTGTACTAAGGTGGAGATATCTTCAGTACAAGTTGTTCCAAACATGCAGATTTTGCTTTGCAGATAGAGATTATCAGTGGACATATTTGATTCAGTCTGATAAATAGGAACATGTGATGATAAGTTGTAGCATATGCAGGTGAAGCATCCATAATAGTTCAGTGATAGATGGGTCGGAATTGTGGATAGTTGAGTAGCAGAGTTATGAACCGTTTGTGACATATGGACAGAGATGGATTCATGAGATGCTTAGAAGGTACAAGAAACATGGGTTAGATGCATAGTAGCATATTTACAATTTGAATCAGTGGAATTAGTTAGTCGCAGAAAGGAACAACAGAAAAGGGAATGAGAAACCATCCACGAAAGTTATATCATCATAAGGAAATCATTGAACAATGTGGTCAAGTGAACATGACAAGTGATTGAAGAAAAAAATTAATGAATACTTTTTATATATGCCAGTGAATTTCAAGAGGAACCATTAATGGAAAATAATCAACACTCAAAGAGAGGAAAGAAAACATGTACAGGTAGTCCTACATCCATCTACATAGCATCGTGCAGAGAACTCAAGTCATCGGAGAGAGAGATCCAGAAAGGAATATTAGTAGCATACATACAGGGAGGCATACCCATAGAGGGAGATATTTTTTCCCATGATTGGTTGGAGAAGGTACAGTGTCAAGTGGACACATATCGACAGGGGGAGTTAACCTTCAGTCAAAGAGGGAGAGATAGGGCAAAGGCATGGAGACAGAGAGAGAGAGAGAGAGGCATGAATTCAAGGGGAGATACCATTTTCCATTGATGTCAAAGGGGGGGAGATAGAAACATTGATGAGGAACGGCGATCATAAGGGGAGAATGAGCATGAATGTTTCCATGTCTAAGTGTTGCCATCAATTCCAAAGGGGGGTATTATTGGATAGTTGGTTGTCATTAATGTCAACCCTTAGTGATTGATGTAAACCCTTGGAGATTAATGTCAACCCTTGGAGCAGTCCATAGATGTGGACGATATTTTTGGATGAGACATTTGATTGTCATTTGTATGATTGATATTGATGATGAGTTAGTTGAGAGAATTTGATGTAGTCTACATGCACCCCTGGAGGTGTGGTTTTGGTACCCGAAGTTGAATGAGGAATATGGACATGAAGGATAGTGTAAATTCAGGCAAGACCCTCATAGATGGATATTACTCTTCGTGCAGTTTCTGGTGATATGTGGAATTCCAATTGGTTTCTCATGGTTAGGGAGATATGGCCTTGTAAAGTTGGAAGCCCCAAAGAGTGGTCAGGAATCCCCTAGTTGGTTACAAAGGGTAAATTGGTTGTAACAAGAAACCCCTAAAATAAGGAAAGAGGTTACCTAGAATTAGTATAAATACACCTCAAAGAGTCTCTCATTTATACACACACTTACATCGAATATCTATCTTGTGAATGTTATGGTTTATCTTTTGGAAAATCTATTAGAGAATCTAAGATTTAAACTAACATATCAAGTATGAGGCAGCGAAAGTTTCGGAGTTGCAAAAAACTAGAAACCCTAATTTTTTGAGGTTATACATGGGCTACAAAAGGACGGGTCATGTACATATGTGGGTTGAAGAAGGATAGATAATGTACATCTATGGGCTAAAGAAAGATGAGTCACATACATATGTGGGTTGCATACATAGAGAAGTGTGGACATCCGTGAGTTGTAGTGGAGGAAAACATGTATACATGTGGTCAGTAGAAGAGCAAGTCGTGTATATGTAAAAGGGATTGTGAAAGGTTGTGAAGGGATTTTGGTGCCAGGTTGATAAGGATTGTGGAAGAGTTACAGGTCAGTATTACAGAGTACCAGGTTAGCTACAGGATCAGAGGTAAGTTTTAAGAGTTACATTTATGTGATTGTATCTTATGCTTGGTGATGTTATGGTACATGCTTGAGGCACATATTAGGTGCATGGTTGAGGTATATTTGTTGAGGTACATTGTTGATGCTTGTATTGGTTATATTGGTACATGGTGTATGGCATGATTGAGTGATATGGTATATGCTTGAGACAATTTTTATGGTGCATGGTTTATACATGGTATGATACATGATCGGTACATGGTATGGTGTTGATGTACATGATTGATTTACATGGTTGATGTGCATGGTTGGGACATGGTATCATACATGATATAGTACATGGTTGATGTGCATGGTTGGAACATGGTATGGTACATGGTATGGTGTTGAGGTCCATGGTTTGGTATAGGTTGAGGTGCATGGTTGATGCACAGTTTGGTACAAGTGTTGGTGCATAGTTAATGCACTTTTGTGGTACACAATTGATGGTACAGGTTGATGGTTTGGTACATGCTTGGTAGAGGCATGTGTTGATAATGTTGGACATCTATTTGAGAGGTATCCTTGGTATATGATCCATGTGAGAGGATCTAGTTGAGTATTGTTTGACCTGTGACAGGTTGGATACAGTGACAAGTTAGAGGTTTATGTGACAGAGGTAATGATAGTGATAGTGACAATGATAGAGGCAGTGACAGTGATAGTGACATTGATAGAGGCAGTGACAGTGATACTGATAGTGCAGACAGTGACAAAGTCAATGACAATGATAGTGATAGTGGTAGTGGTAGTGACAGTGTTAGTGATTGTGGTAGTGACAGTTGGTCTACACTTATATTTTAGGGCGAAAGGATTGGGCAACGAAAGGGGGTTGTAGCATCCTTCTGGTTGGTGCTGGAGAATCAAGGAGTTGGAGTTTTTTTCATATTGGATCTTGAGAACTAGGTAGTTGTATCCACCTTGCGGTTGGAGCTGGAGAACCCTGGGGGTTGTAGCCTCCTTCAAGTTAGAACCAGAGAATTTAGGGATTTGTATCTTCCTTTAGGTTGGATCCTATAAATAGGGGGTTGTATCCTCCTTCCAGTTTCATCTCGAGAATTGGGAAGTTGGTGCTTCATATGAATGAATTCTTGATATATATAAGAAAACATTATGTGGTTTTCTCCCATTTGGGTTTCCACATAAATACTGGTGTATTGTGTTCTTGATGTGATGTTGCTTATGATTACATGATTATGATATATATATTGAATGAAATCATATATGATACATTGACAATAAATTGTTGAACATTGTTGATAAAGTGAAAGAATATATGTTGTGGTTAAAAGTGGTATAAAGTTCTCATANCCCCCCCCCCCCCCTCTCAGTATTACAACATAAAATGGAAGACTGTAAACTTGTGAGTACTCCTATGGTTATCGGTTGCAAGTTGAGAAAATATTATGAATCTAAAGAAGCGGATCAAAAACTCTACAGATCAATGATTGGTAGTCTACTCTATGTGACAGCTTCAAGACCACATGTAATGCAAGCAGTTAGACAAGTCACAAGATTTCAAGTGGCACCAAAGGAAACCCATGTTCTAGTAGTGAAAAGGACATTCAAATATATTAAAGGAACAATATATTTTGGGCTATGGTATCCAAGAGGAAATGAGTTAACTATGGTCACCTACATGGATTCATATTATGATGGAAGTATTGATGACAAAAGAAGTATAAGTGGAGCAAATTTCTACTTAGGTGACTTCTTAGTGTCTTATTTGAGTAAGAAGAAATCTTCAGTATCCTTATCCACAACAAAAGCATAATATATCGCAGCAGTAGCATGTTGTACTCATATTCTATGGATGAAGCAAACTTTGAAAGACATACAAGTGAGATATGATGATCATATTATGATACTTTATGACAACACCAGTGCTATGAACATCTCCAAGAATCCAATGATGCATTCAAAGACCAAACATATCCCTATTAATTTCCACTTTTAGTGGGATCAAATCATATAAAAAAATATCAAGTTGGAGTACATTGGGACAAAAGAACTGATTGTAGACATCTTCACAAAGCCTCTTCCTAGGGAGACCTTTGAGTATCTTCGACAAAAACTAGTAGTAATTTCTTCTCCAAATTGATTTCCATAATCTTCTGCAAGAACAAAAAAGGGGAACACTATCAGGGGGAGTTACCCTTTTTCATTGATTTCAAAGGGGGAGAGAAAAATAGTAAAACTAGAAGCATGAAAACAAGCGGAGTTAGCATGAAGATAAAAGGGCAGTACATTCATTGGGATTAGAGAATGAATATAGGGGGATCATGTTTTTTTTTACTGGGTTTCCATCAATTCCAAAGGGGGAGATTGTTCAAAAATTGGTTTTCAATTATGTCAACCTTAGAAGAATCCCTAAAACAAATCCCAGAATCTCTTAAAAGTGATGATGATGTGTCCACTTGAAGAAGCCCTAACATAAGTGTATATAAATCCAAATTTCTCCCCTTATGGCGTATCTTTTGAGCATGGCCCTCGCAGGAAGAGATAACATGTGGTTGTTTCCACATGCCCACTTTGAGTTGTACACAAATGGAGCCTTGAAGGAGCCTTTAAGAAGACATAAAACAAAGTGAATAAGCCCCTAAATTCAAGTGAAGAAGCCCCTAAAACCAAGAGAATAATCCCCTAAAGCCAAGAGAAGAAGCCCCTAAATCCAAGTGAAGAATCCCTAAAGCCAAGAGAAGAAGCCCATAAAGTAAAGTAAAGAAGCCCCAAAGGTCATCCATCCTTAAGGAAGAGGTGCGACCCAACATTTGTGACCCTTGGTTGCACCCCCTCATCTGGAGAAGAATCATATGAATAAGAGGATCCTCATTTTTCATTTGGATCACACCAATTCTACCTAGACAAGGAAGAGGAGTGAATTTCCAAGGGAAGATGAAGTGAAGAAGGGTGAAACTCCAAGGGATGATGAAGTCATGTGATGATTTGTTCTAGGGTTTTCTTTGAAGGTCATCTTGAAATTTTCGATATAACTTTTATTCTATAATTATTCAGATAGTGAAACGTGGAGGTGTTTCAGAAGAGATAGTTAATAAGTGTGGGTATGAATTTCAAGTCTTGGATCATTACAAGTTTGGAGTTATACTTAGTGGAAGTTGATGTTCTTAAAACTAGGGTTTTCTTCTTCAAAACGAGTAATCTTTCCATTTTCAATATAAAAAAAATTATAGAAGATATTGAAGAATATTAGGTACAAGTTTTAGATCTTGATTCATTACATGGACAAAGTTATACTTATTGGAAGTTAGAGTTTGTGACTAATCTAGAAATTAGTCCCAAATAGGTGTTCGAGGTAAAATAGTTATATATGAAGCTTGGTAAGTCCAAATTGAATTCCACTTGTTGCATTAGAAGGATAACAGATTCTAATATCTGAGGTCCAAGTTTGAAAATTAGAAACAGAAAATTGAGCTCATGGCGAATCTTATAAGTTTGCAAATTTCAGGTACAGTTCTGAGTAGTTTTGTATGCATATTTAAGAAGTGATTTTGGGATTGTATTTGAAGGTTGATTTGATCATGTATCATAATTTAAAATATTCCAAAGGGGATTGATGTATCCTTCTAGTAGGTGCTAGAAAAATCAAGAAGTGGGTGCTTCTTTCAAGTTGGTGCTTGTAAAATCTTGAAACTACTTAAGAAAAGTTTTCATGGTTTTCTCTCAATTAGGTTTCCACGTAAAAATATGTGTGCAATGTGTATGAGTTTATGTGATAATTAATGCCATGATTAATGGTTAATATTTATGTAGTTCTTGAAGGTTAAAATTGTTGAAATAACTCTATACCGATTCACCTCCCCTCTCAGTATTCTTGAATATTATAAAAAATTGTATGTGTAATGTGTAAATATATATGTAATTAGGTCAGCCTAATAGTAAAGGGGCCTCGTGTGCAAGTGTGAATAGGTATATATAGATTTCATGTATTCATTATTGTATACATGTGAATTGTGATTTGTAAAATTATTTGGTTATGTGGAGGAGGTTCTCCTATTGTTTAAGGATTTATTGTGTAACTTATCTATCTTGGAGTTGTGTTCCACGCTTACATTTTGTACATGGTGTGTACTTCTATTCTGTTATGATATTTATAAGCATTTGGATCAATACAAACTAGCATAAAGTTTTAACCCAAGCATGTTAAATATGAGTTAACAAGTCAAAATTTGTAACAAAAGCATGCTAAGAGTGGGTTAAACAAATATTATATTTATCAATATGTAGAAACATATTTCAATTTCAATTTCATTAAATGTAATTTTGGACACTCTTTTAAGTAAATAAAAGTTTATTGATAAATAGTATATCATTAATTCCAATGTTGTATTGGAATATTCTTCAATACAAAAACATGGAGACGAATTGATATATCACTCATCAATTTCATTCTCATGCATTCAATTTATCCAATCACATTACATGGCATGTATTAGCTCTGATATTTACATGGTCAAATTTTGGTATTAAAGATTCATATTTTTCCTATATACTCAAAATAACGCCTTCCTATATCATTTTGGCTATTATTAGGTCTTATGAGAGGTTTTGAAACTTGAAATTGAAGTTTTGAAACATACGCTACAGGAAGTTCCCGCAGCAGCATGTTTTCAAGAAAATAACATAGTTTTGGGTATTTTGTGATGGTTGATGGTGAAACATGATAATTACACTATTCCACACCCTAAAATACGCATATGACATGAGTAGTGAGACAGCAAAAGGTAATGATAAGCCATAATGGCATGAAATATCACATGCTCTGTTTTTACCTTATAACAAGAAGAGGGGGTTTGGAGATGATTTTGTGATTCTTAGGGATGAATTTAAACATGCTTTAGCCTTCAGAAACCATTTTTTATCATCAATAAAGTGTTTTGGAGGAGTCTTGTATGAAAAAGGAGAAAATAGACTGTTGAAAACAGGGGATTTTCTGGAAATAATTGTTTTTGCAGTCAAGTTCAAACTCAATCTCTAACCAAATGGAGAGTAATTTGTGAAAACAAAAAGAGGATTTTCTTAAAAATGATCTCATATATAAAATCTTCTCTCAGTTTTTACATAGGTGTCATTGTTTGGGAGATACAAGCAGAGCTTTACAGCTCATTTTTTCAGATTTGAAAATACAAGAATTTTATTGTTTTAGTAATCATCTTTGGGCACAGATTGCGAGGATATGGAGGGGTATTTTGAAAAACTGAAAGAGGTTTTTTTCAAGAGAAAAATAATATACAAAAACCTCCCTCGTTTTTTACACAGGTGTCATTTTTTGGGATATACAAGCATATCTTTACAGCTCATTGTTCATAAATTCACCATATGTTGTGAAATGGGATAGTTAGCCCTTAGTTCTATTCCACACATGCCATGAGGAGGTGTCAAGTCAGGAAGACACATGGATGTTCAAAGAGCATATTTTTTCTAAATATCCTCAAATATTTGATTTGATTTGAATGTATTTAATGCTTTAAATGCCAAACCCTAGATTTTAGGTATGGGACTGATTTTCCAGATTTTTTGTAATATTGTTGATATGGCTAAGTGAAAATTTGACCCTAGGAGGTGTCATATATGTCTATTTTGAGTAGATCAGATCCAAAATTTGAGGATCTAGTTGTTATCTCATATATCTATAAAGCTCATGGAAAATCATATGTAAAGAAGGGGGGGGATTCAGTCTGAGGGACTAAGAGAGAGCTGCAGAAGGTGAACAGCCTATGTAATATTTTGAAAATCCTATCAAGACTTCTATGTAAAGATTTCAACTAATAATAAAGTTTCTGATGAGTTTGTTATTATGTGTTAATCATTTTTCTGTCATCTTCTTGAATATGATTTTTTCTACTATCAAGTATACGTATGCAAATTCTATGTTGAGAGAGTTATTGTATTGGTTATGATTTAATTTCCGCCACAGGAATATTCAAGTTCTTATATTCACAGTCATAAAGGGTTTATGAATGTTGAGTATTCTTCCTTGTATGTGTATCAAGGATTGGGATGGTTTTTGGTTAATGTGCGGTTTTCTTTTCTTCATTTCCTCATTTCATTTCTCTATAGCCTTGGAGCTGATCTAAGTTTTGTTAGCTTGACATATTTCCCATAGATTGTTGAGGTAGGTTTATTGTTTTTAATGGACTCCATGCCCAATGGTCAATTGTTGATTTGCAGTCATCTCACTACCTTCATGTTGATCCTACCACTCTCTAAGTTTTCCTAAAACCAATTAAATCAAGGTGTGTTGGGCTTGACTCTTTAGCAGTCAAGAGTCAACTTCTAGCACTAACAGCATGAAGAATAAAAAATATATCTAATCAATTGCATTCTCACTCATTCAAATTATTCAATCACATTACATGGCGTGAAGAATAAAAAATATATCTAATCAATGTTGGGGATTGGCTGTAACCTGATATGGAATAGATAAACAAAATTGTATATAAACAAAGAGGAATAAGCTTCAAAGATAAAGATGGCATCTAAAGACATCGTTATAGAACTTAATCACAACACATTGTAATCAAAACATCATAATGCATGTTGGAAAACTTGTACACAACAACAACGATATTGACATTATGATAATCACCCATCGGGTATACTATTTATAACTTTAAGTTCCAACCAAATTCCTTGGAATCAAGAAGATCTTGTCCACATATAACCGTCGATGGTAAGAATTGACTTCGTCAAATCCATGCTATATAGTTTTCTTGACAACAATGCTCGACTTGATCATCCATGCATCCAACTTGTTGTTTATTGCTCAAATATTTGATCCACCAAACAACTTTCTTCGACTGCCAGCTAAATTTCCAAGTGAGAGGCATGTTGACTACTTGACTGATTGATGTAGATATCTGGTTGATTGCCTGACCAACTATTTCCAAATGTAGGTCGACTGCCCGACTGACTAATTCTAGGAGAGAAGTGTGATGAACCATCATGACTTGATGTTCCAACACCCCCCATTAGCACACATCTCTATAGTTTCAAGAGGTAAAATTACGTCAATAGAAGACCCCCCATAATTGTATCTTCCTAAATCCCAAGCATCGTATAGATCTTGATAAATCTATCTTCAGATAATGTCTTAGTGAAGATATAATCTACCTGATCATTTGTTCTGCAATAGACAAGAAAGAAAATGTTTGCATGAACCAACTAACTCAAATAGTGAGCATGGAACTCAACATGTTTCATTTTATTGTGGTGTTATGGGACAAATTATCACTGGGATCTCATTGAATGATCAACGATATCTCCCTAGGATTACCCTAGTAATCCTAGATAGAAATGGGTTTAGACTTCTATGGTTTCCTATATCTAGAGAAAACAATTCCTCTTATACCAAATAAAGATAGATCAGCATGCCTTTAGACTGACGATTGTCCTCACATGTCCCAGTTGTTGAAGCTCATGAGATCCAACCACATCTCCTGCAATCTGATTCTTGCATACATGGATACAAACAACCGCCTATCTACTATCCCTTTAGTGTTAGGAAAACCAAATTCGCCAAATATATCATGATCTATTACTCATAAGATCATATCCAATTCATTTATGAATAGAACACAAATAATATGGAGGAAACCAATGATATATTGATTAATCATGAAGAAAATACATCAATATTGCATACCTTGGATGTAAATGCATTTCATCTTTGCTCCTTGCTCCTTGCTTCTCCCTTCAGCTTCTTGTTCAGGCTATGCTCACTGACTTTTGGATGTGATATATAAGATAAGCACCTCTACAAATGGGCAGCATAACCTTTCTCTTGAATTCTCCTTCCTCTTTCCCAAGACTTTCCATTTTTATATAGCTCTTTGGAGGAGGTTTAGGAGAACTTATAGATCTTGTAGAGACCACTAGAGACTCGAATGATGTGATTTCCTAGGCCCTTTTCATGAATATACAACTCATCCCTCTCCTATCACCTTGTAACTCCTTGAATCTAGAAGTTTTATATATCCTCGCTTGTTAAGATACTAGTGACATGTGAGGATCCTCACTTGTTGAGATACTAGTGACCTATGAGGATCCTCGCTTGTTATCTACTATGTGTCTAGAGAGGATCTCCAAAAGGGATCAAATATTAGGGAAAATGTACATTTTTTCTTACATCTTGTTATGGATTCCTCTCTGACCTATAGGGTGGAAATTAAGGCTATAAGAGATGCCCCCTAATGTGTGAGGTCAATAAAGGAATGGATGGTTGAAATACATTACAATAAAATAGTATCCATGTGAGGCAACGTGAGGATAGAGAAAAGGAGTTTTGTAATTCAAATAAGTCTTGCAATAAAACACTGATTACGGATGAATCCATCCTATAGATAAGCCATATCTCCCTTGGATCCACCCTTGATTCAAGACAAACTGAGGGGATAGATTCCTACAGTTCTCCCTAGATCTAATTAGATTCATTTCCTTTTAACCAAGAAGGGAGTTGAACATACATTTCAACCAATGGTTTTCCTTGTGCATCTAGTTGATGTAGCTCTCGAGATACAAATCCAGCTCCTATGATCTTCTTCCTGCACATGAGGAGACAAACAACTATTGATCCATTATTCTTCTAGTGTTAGGAAATTCAAAACTACTAGATCTATCTTAATCTATTCAATGTAAGATCAGATCTAACATATACAATTTAACATGAACAATATTAAAGGGGAAAACCAATGATCTATTAATGAATATAGAAGAAATACATCAAAGCTCCATACCTTAGATATCGATGCTTCCTCCTAGTTCCAGGTTCCTAATACTCCTCCTTAGCCTCTTGAGCTTCTCTCTCTCTATTTTTCTAGCATAACCACTCTAAAAAATATTCTCCTCATCTCCTTGATTTGGCCTCTTCTTATATGATTTTAGAAGAGATTGGAGATAGGCTTCACGGCATGTGAATTAGGTGGACACAATTCATGAATAGGTGGGTACAAGTCATGGATAGCTTGATACTATGTGAACTAAACAATTACAGGTCATAGATAGGCTTGATGGCATGTGAACTAAGCAATTACAAGTCATGCACAAGTTTCATGCTTAATTATGAGACTTGTCCAACCTATTATTAATTTTTTCTCTATTGTGAGTTTTTTGCTCAAGTTCCATGCTCAATTATGATATTTTTTCCAACTCACTATGAAATTTCTTTTCAATTATGAGTTTATTCTCAATTATGAAATAATTCTCATTTCATAATTATGAAATTGTGACAAAATAATTATTTCCTTGTGACAAAATTATGAGAATTTTACTCAATTATGTAATTCTAGCCTCATAACATAGAATAACATGTTTGCACAACCTGTGGTCGAAAATACAACTATAATATATGCCCCCTAATGTGTGAGATCATAAGATAAACTGGTGGTTGAAATACATTATAAAATTTCATGGTGACAAGTGGCATAAGGAAGGAGCTCGGAGATCAAGGAACCAGCGAGTACCTGTAATCAGACATCAAGGATGAGAGAATATATAGACCATCCCCTATGTAGACATACTCAGACTTTGAATGAGCATGGCCACTAAACAGTACACTGCATATCCGTGATATGAATTTCTATACCATGCCCACAAAATAATAAATGGTGGATCTGTGTCATCAATAAGACCATATCCATGAGACAATACAATGTGGATCTACGTCATGAACACAATCATAGCCACAAAAAAATACAATGTGGATCTATGACACAACATATAGATATCAGGAAGACAATGATAACTAAGGAGAGTTCCCCTGAAGTCTTCAAAGTACTCATATACAAGTGATATACTCCATCGCAACTTAGGAGGTGATGTTGTAAAGGAAGGACATGTCCCCAAACCCTAGGTCTTTGTCCCAAACCTCGATGGTACAATTCTACAGCATGCTTATAGATGAGATGATGTTGAGCATGGTAGAAACCATCTGATTACCAATCATGGATGTATGTTGTTAACAGACATGAGGGGACCCATCGATTATGAACATGAATCCCAAGGTACCTAGTACAATTTAGGGAGTGTGATTGGAGGATCTGATGTTGAACAATCGTAGAATCAATCGATCAATATTCAATGAGGTAAACCATTGTCAATCACGAGGAGGCCTGCCACTAAGTAATACAAGCTTTAAGGTACTAGTTGGTTTCTAGATCCCTCTCCTATATAATGGGTTGAAGTTTATAGAAGGGATATCTGTTGAAGGAGGACCCTGATGTATCCCCCATCAATCAATACAAAACATACATCGAGAGATAATGTGAAGAGAGAGTATCACTAAGTACAACTGACAAAAGGATGGCCGACCGGAAAAGTCAACAAAACAACAGATGGTCGACTTAGGCTTAAACTTCCATTGAACATATAGCATGACATAATGGTGACTTGGCAGCAAGACACAAGAGTTGGACGAATAGAATGCAACAACGCAGGAGGCATTGAAACATTGGCCATAATGAATGGAAGAGTAACCAGTTAGAGGAGTATCTTTGATTCATATTACTAGGATGACTCATAGGCAAGCTAAAACCCAACTGTATGATGAGGACTCAAATAGGTGCCATGTTCAAGGGTGACTTGACTGACACTACGATTTTGAGAATAGACCAATGGTGAAAAAACCCCACTCTTTTTTTTTCATTTTTTTGTGTTTTTGCCTATGTCATGGTTTAATGAGCGCGTAAGAGGAATAGAAGTATGCCTGGTCTCCTTCATGTTTTATCGAGCATGAAATAATGACGTAAGTATGCTCAATATGTTCATTTTTAATGTCCTTTTATGAGTCCGAAAAAGAGATAAAAGTATACTATGTGGGAGAGAACGAGTGACTTAATAGCATGCTCTTATGTTCCAAGCGCATGGAACCGACCTAAGAAAATTGAATGAAAATGGTACATGCAAGTGAGATCCACTCTTAGTAGTTGTGCTCTTCATGGGAAGTTGGATGCAAAACGAAGGCCAAATAATGCAAGAGGGGGGTGGTCAAGGCTACTGCAATAGTGGTAAGCGGGATCAAGGAAAACAATAGCGCAGTGGTGAGAGGCATGATGCAAGCAAAAAATGCATAGGATACCATTAAGAAAAAACAAAAGTTGTCGAGAACCCCCACGAGATATGTCCAGAATATAAATGAAGAGAGAAGAATGAGGCTCAATCATCAAGTCATGGTGGGGCTAAAGGAGGGATTTTGGGGCTACGGAAAAATGTATCTTGGGGATTAAATGGCAATCTGGGTGCTAACTAGGGTTCCCATGAAGGGTAGGAACTAACGAATAGATCACAACATGAAAAAGGGAGTGGTTAATGTCGCAACCCAATAAGATCGAACCTAAGGCATTGTGATGACAGAATAGATGATTATTAATAAAAAATGGGAAATCCAAGGAAAAACCTATCCCTATATGTCAATTTGGGAACACGTACCTCAAGTTTGGTGGAAGTGACCATATTATAAAAAAAGGTCCCTATAATCCGAACAAGCTACAATGTGCAAAATGGAGTGGTCAAGGTCGCAACCTAACATGATCGAACCTAAGGCATGGTGACAAGAAAATGGATGGTTAATAATGCAAGATGGTATCGCAGTGAAAAACCTATCCCTATATGTTATTTCAAGGAACATTTACCTCAAGTTCAGTGAAAGTCACCATCTTTAAAAAAAAAATCAATGTAATCCTATCAACACATGTAAACTAGATTCTGGGGGTGAAAATGCATTGTGAAATCTCAAAAAAGAAAACATCTTTGGATTTTTTAGATATATATTGCAAAACAAAAGCATTCACACCACACACCTATGTACAAGGAATTATGCATCGTGATGGTTTACACAAAGTAGAGCCCATTGCAAGGCTCGGGCCAAGGATATTTTTCATAAGCGATAAACTCATGAGTCGTTGTTGGCATCATATGGCTTACCATGTCGGGGCCATGCCACCTAAGAATGCATGTCTGCAGTTGAAGATACACATCATGAGGGATTTTGTGAACTATGAAATCTCCTTTATGGAATCCATCAAGACATAAAGGAAGTATGAAATGTAAATCTTCGATGGAAAGGGAAGTAGGGAATTCAGTGGAAAGTTTTGAAAAATATAATCAAGGCAGAAAAGGGTGAAGAATAGGTATTTCACTAGATGTCCCATCCAATTCCCCCAGTCTCAGATCGAGACTCATCTTACTAACTCTTGTTTGTTCTGAATCTAGACAAGATGATTGATGGATCGCCTCGCCCATAGATTGTTCTATGGAAGACATGACTTCTAGGATGGCCCTTTCTGACGGAAACTTAGTATCTAGGAAATCACATGAACTCGGAGAGTCAACAACCTATACGGCCGAAGTAGGTTGATCACACTCCATATGAGGATGGAGTTGTTGACTAGTATCAGTTGATGTTGATCTGATGCAAGGATTTTCGAGGGTCATAAATTTTGACTTAGTTATCCGTTTGGGTTGAAATTTTATAGGGAGTCGTTTCTCAAAGAGATCACTACAACGTCAATCTGATCCTTAAGATCAAACATCATTTTGACACTTTCCTGCGGCCAAATTCCTTCATATAAGGCCTCAAATTGGGGTTCTAGTGTTTTTACGAGAATTTTCAAATTTTTAATTATCAGATATCTCTTAGTTTATGAACCTAATAAGAAAATTAAGTTGAAAAATAGTGTCTCTCTAGTTATCTCTTAGTTATTGGTTAGTTTTAGAGTCATGAAATAATTTCCTAAAATTAGCTATTTTTTCTAAAATAAGTTGTTTTTGAAAATCTCAGATAGTATTTAGAAGGGGTTGAACTTCCAATGTAATAGTTAGGATGGAGAAGGAACAAAAGAGAGTTATTTTCCATTCTCATGTGTTTGCATGGTTGTTAGATCTTGTTAATGAATCTAATTTTATTGGCTACATCATGGTGGGATTGCCAGATCGACAATATCGACCGCGGTGAGCAGCATGGATGCTCCAATGATTCAACATCCTCTTGATGAGGTACCACCCAAGGATAAATAAACCTGAGGGATCCACTATTAAATTTCGAAACCATGTTGATAGGAGCTACATTGGCAGTGGGAGATGGTGGGGGAAGGGGAAAATTTTCCATCAGCAAAGGATCCTTGAAATTACCCACAGCGACATTGACAAAAGACTACATGGTATCACCAACAAAAGATACATTTGACCCTACATTGGATCCAAGGTCTGGGGTACAAAATGCAAGTTGATCAAGCATCATGATTTTATCTTGATGAGGGAATCGTAGGACCCTGAAGACTAACGAGACAACTACATTCATCTCGTAGAACCAAGTATGTCTGAGTAACAAATTGTACTCAAGAGGTGCATCGACAACCTCCACATCAAAAGAGATAGTCTTACCACCTAAATCGATGGGTAAGGCGGTGATTATTCCATGGGGTTGGAAAAAGTGTCCCTCGAATGCTTTCAATATTTTTGGATACATGTTGAGCTTAAGAGATTCAAGGGCCTTCCAACAAGAAATAAACTTGATGCAAGTCGAGGCTCCTTCATCCACCATTGTCTAGTAGTTTTTTTTCCCCAATGATCACACTATGATACGAAAGGAAACCTAATGGGAGATCATATGGGTAACCTGAGAAGAATAAAAGTTCATAAAACTCAACTCCGAGAGATTGACCCCACCTATGGTAGAGAACAAGTCTTCCCGCTGTGTTGGGTAGCTTTGAAGGACTTCAAGCGTGGACATGGAACATGGTACCTGAGCCAAGTCATCCACAATATTATAGTTGTGGGTGGCCCGTGCGTTTGGATTATGCATCGTGTGTCAAAGAAATCCCTTTGGGGGGTGAAGAGGCATGTCAAAATATGGATTCTCAATATGAAGAGGGCCACCAGGATGGGAAGAAGATGCTTCTTCTGGCATAGCGTGAGAAGGCTCGGGAATCTTAAAATCCTTGGCTCAAATTTTAAAATTGACCATTTGGTTGCACATGAAAATGGTAGCATTCGAGGAAGACCCATTGTGTTGAGGATTACCTGCCATGCCCCCTTGCGAAGGAGTAGTATTTGTGGCAACCATTTTTAGAGGTTGAGGGGGGAAACGATGGGTTAAGACAACAAGTTTTTGGTGGGCCCACTATTATGTCAAAACTCTATGGACCTCATCCTTTCAAGGAAACTGGTGAGTAGGATGGTCATCCCCGCAGATTGTGTAGGGAAAATAACGCTTCATTTTCTTCTTAGTGCATCCCTCCTAGGTGTTTTTGGTGGAGGTAGTCCCTTTCTTAGTATTATTTGTTTCTTTTCTTCTTCCCTCCAAGTTGTTGAGGATTATTCAGTTGCATGAACTGCACCAAATTCACCTTGGAGGTTTAAGTATGGACCATATTATTTTGAGCACTAGTACCTAAAGCTTACTTAATAGACATCTGACCCATCAGATTAACTAACTGGTTTACAAAGGTATGGGAAAAAGAACCAACCACGCCATCAGGATGGGGTCTTGTGTTTGGCTTCCTTGTATCTTTCGATAGCCTAGGATCATTTGGGGTGATGTCATAAAGTGTTCCCAACTGAGAATAAATCAAATCTAAGTGTTGGGCATGCAAAATGGACTACTCCTTGGTAGTTTCCCCAACCATAGCTACATCTCTAGCATTGGGTGGTAGGAGCGACTTTGTGAACCACTCCATGAGAAGTTTGTCCAAAATGTGAGTCTTAATCATCTTACATCTCCATCTCCACTCATGTATATGATCGTAAATATGCATGGCATTATCTTGACGTAGTGAAGTCAAGAGATCAGTTATTATCTCATACCGAATGAAAAAATGGTAATGTGTTAAAAACACCATTTCAAGGACATTGAAGATTTTAAATGAAATTTAATTTGATTCAATGTGTCAATTGGTAGTAGCTTCAGTCAGGAATCTCTATAAAAGATACATCCTCACACTATCATTCATCAATGAGTTGGATGAACACCATAGGTGGTATGTCAAGATGTGTGTGGAGGGGTCATCTCATGGATTTCCTTCCAACTTCAAAATATCTTAGGGTAGCTTAGAAAACATTTTCGGCCATGATGAGTCATGGGTAATAACGTCATGTGTTAACCATGACAAATATAGTAAATCTAACATTGTGAGGAAAGGAAACGATGCAAATGAATACTAGGAGGGAGGTGAAGTATTTGTTGTCCTAGATTGACCTTGCGGTCCCCCTATATTTTTACTACTGGAGGGTTTAAGAGTTGTTGGAGAGTGATTTCCTCTAAGAATGGTGGTACTTCTAGGAGAATGACTACTCCCAAAAACAAACATGCACCCAAGGGGGTTTCCCCTAGGGAGAAATGTGGACCCTCCAAAAAAAATGTTCCCAAAGCTAGTCCCAGGCAAGAAACCCCCAGGACTGGATGTATTAACAAAGGCAAAACCTACCCATGATGAAAAATTTCCCCTAAGGGATGTGCCCTGATGCAGGAGCATCACTCCACATCAACACACGCTAGCCAGCAAGGCACATCAACGCACGCATTCAATGAGAAGGAGAGGTGCAACCCTTGTTTCACATTTTGAATTTGAATGTAATGTAATTAAATGCTTGTAAGGTTGTTAGAGCCATGAAGCCATGCATATATGCAGGCATAATTGTAGATAGCCTTAATGGGTTGTAAGGCTAAGATCTAGCTCCGATTCAGATTAAACAGCCCATTCAATTGTAGAGTTAATGTAATTGAATAGGGTAGGTGAGAAGGAGGGAAGAGCTCAAAGAGCCCCCTCATGTAAAACATCTTTTGGGTGGTATATGTTTTAGAGTTAACACAAAATTAGTGAAGAGCGGAGAGAAGGAGGCGAGACTCTGTTACAGTCTGAGCTCAAGAACACTTTGTAAAGAAGGCATTTGATTAATACAAACAGAAGCAGTTTTTCCTACATGTATTTATGTGTTATGTAAATGTCTTTGAGTGTTCTATTTATGCTGTGAATGTATGTTGTGAATGTATGTTGTGAATGTTCATTTGCAGGGACAGATAAGTTCTGCTATCTATGAGATTTTATTTTAGGGTTGGATATCTTTGAGGCTTCATACCAGGAGGGTGTGATAGAACACTGTGGGTTCTGATAGCCAGTGCTTAGAGAGCATTTCCAATTCTGCGGAATCTGGACAAAGACGTGCCAGGAGGGCATACCATCTGGAGTCATTAACTTGGGAGAAGACCTCAAGGTTTTTGAACACCTTGGTGGCAAGACTATGTAGAAGAAGACACAGCAGGAAGACAGAATCATTACGGGATTCTGCAAGAACTCTGCCAGGTGGGCATTGAGTAAATGCACAGGTTGCATTGAGAAGAAACTCTGCCAGGAGGGCATTGAGTTAGTGTGCAGATAGAGCACGGGAAAGAACTCTTTTGAGTTTTGAAATAGAGAAGAGTCCAAGGAGGGATCTTCACAGGGTTGTTTAACACCCTGTAGACTCAGCAAGAAGTTGCTTGAGCAAAGGATTGCCAGAGGGCATCAGAAATCTCCATCTGAAGGAGAAGAATAAGGATAAGTTTCCCTAGAATTCTGAGTGATAGAGAAGCTCGGGAGGAAAAGTGACTTTGTGCATGAGAGGGAGGAAGACTCTGCCAGGAGTGCAAAAGTCGAAGAATCCTTAGAGGATTCGAAGAGAGAAGCTCAGGAGGAGGATTTATTTTATGCACAGGTCATCAACCGAGAGGTTGAAAAGGCCAAAAGAAGACCTTTTGAAGGGTTCATGTTCATGGAAGCTCGGGAGGGAAAGCATTTTCTAGAGCGCAGCTAGAAGCTGTGAGCACAGGCTTCGTAGCAGGAGCAAAGGTCGAGGCCTTTGGCATTGGGAAAATCTTCTAAGGTTTGGGAAGAAAGCATAAGCTCAAGAGGGAGAGCACAGCTACCATCAGATCAGGCTGAATGGGAGATCTAGACCGTTAAATTCCTACGTCTAGATAGTAGCAAGAGAGCACACAGGAGAGGAGGAGAACAGCTGCTGTCAGATATTGTTCAAACAGTTGATAGTTGTTGGATCTGTTGAAAGAAGCGCGAGGTTTAACCCTCACTCACAGAGAAAAGAAATCCGAAAAAGTCCCGACAAGGCAGAAGCATCAGGATTTCGAATTTTGAAACTTCGAAAGTTCGGAGGTTCAGAGGACAGCGGACCGGGAGATTAGGACTCATGCATCCCAAAGTCCCAAAGATATTTGAGCCATCCATATGAGGAGGACACATGTCGCAAGATCCTTTCATTTCAGGGATTTGGACATCGGGAAGCAGAGCAAGGAGAAGTCTTTCGACTTCGCAACTGGCGAAGTCCCGAAGATGATTAGAGCCGTCCATATGTGGGAGGACACGTGGCGAAGATCAGGGAGCCACCAAGGATTTGAGAGACCAGAGGATTAATTTCATTAGGGTCGTGGAGTCTCGAAGACCAAAAAGGATCAGGATCGTCCAAGCGGAGGACATGTGGAGCGATCCAGGTATTGGGAGAGAAGTCCTGAAAGGAAGCATTTCGGTATTTCGACTACCGAATGGTGCAGGGGTAAGAGTTCAGAAACTCTTGAACCATAGAGTCCCGAAGGAATCTCAGTCGTTGGATCAAGGGGAGCTTACAGTCATTTATCTTGCTCAGAGGAGGAGAACCGGAGATTTGGGATTTCGATACTTCGGTATTTCGGATACTGGGAGTACGAGAGGACAGTGAATATTTTATGTGCTAGGAGTCGTGGAATTCCAAAATGTGAATTCATGAAAGTGTAGAAGGAACATTGCCAGCTCACGAGGGCAAGGACCAGAATTCGACATATCGGATATCAGGATTTCGGAAATCCGGACATAGGATCCGGGCTCTTAGGAACGGAGATCCTGAAAGGATCAGGGCCATTGATTAGAGATCAGATCATAGTCGTTGATCTTAGCCAGGAGTGAAAAGGCTGTATCGGTACTTTGGTATTTCGGATATCGGAAGTGTGAGAGAGCAAGGACAGGGAGAAAAGCCTTGCATCGAAAAAGTCTGAAACACGAAAACCTGACGTCACTAGTGGATAGCGTCGGGCACGAATAATTGGTATTCATGGTCATTTCGGAGTTCAAAACTTCGGGAGTTCTAAGGATAAGAGAACCGAGCATTTCAGCATCGGAGAACCCGAAATTACAAAAGGAAATAGGAAGCCATGGCATAGGCATTTCGGCATTTCGGAAGTCGGTTTTTCAGAAGTCTTGAAGACAGGAGGTTGGGCGCTTTGCGTCGATGAATCCTGAAAGAGGACGGTGGTCATATGAAGAATGGTCACATGGACCGCGGGTATATCCTAGGGGCTAATTGTTTTTGAATTCGTTTTGGAAAATGGGCATTTCGGAGATCAGGAGGTCGAAGAGTCAAGGACTCTCGACATCAGGAAATAGGAAGTCTTGAAACCCGAATTTGCATTCCTGAGGAGGAAAAGGAAACGGTCATGTACAGAGGCCGTGGATAATGGAAGGACCTGTGGATCGAACTCTAAGGTCCTGATAGGGATCTGAAAGAGTCACTTCAACTCAGGGAAGTTTATGAACGATCCTTAGACCGGGAGGTCGCACAGAACCTGTAGAGGTAGAGAGAGTTGCGCCATGAGTGGTATCATAGCTTGACTTTGTTTGTATATTGCAGGCAAAGGAAGGAAGAAGAAGAGAGAGAATTATTGTTTGCAGGTACACAGCAATCTAGGAGACGGTGAAGAGGATTGAAAGGAAAAGCTGAAACACTCAAGGTTGTTGAGTGACAGCAGATCTGTCAGGATGGCAGATAAGTAGTGGACAGAATGACTATTGAAGGTCATGCACGCGGTGGGAAGAAGAACCACCACCAGCAAGAGGACGCTGCGAGAGATAAAGAACTTGTCGAGATCAGGGCAAGGATGAGTGGGTGTAGCAGAACACAAGATCGCGATGGGTATATGAATGGCCCATCAGGATGAAATCAAAATGGCCAGTCAGGCATTGATGGCCAAAAGACAGCAGAGGTTGTTGAAAATATGGTTGAGGCATGCTGAAAACCTCAACAGACCAGAGGAAGAGATGGTTCAGGTATGTGAACCAGAGGATGGAAGAAACCTCAGTAGTGAGGATGACATGGGATTAGCTGAAGATCTCAAGGACTGCCAGGAGGGTAGAGCAGAAATTCATAATTGCCAGGAGGGAAATAAGACGAGATCACTGCGGGATCTCACGGACTGTCAAGAGGACAGCAGGGGAATTTCACATTGCCAATAGGGCAATAAGACGAGATCATTGCGGGATCTCGTAGATTGTCAAGAGGATAGCCAGGGAACTTCACATTTCCAGGAGGGCAATAAGACGAGCTCACTGCGGGATCTCATGGACTGCCAAGAGGGCAGCAGAAAAATCCCAATTTACCAGGTGGGCATGGAAACAGAAGTGAGACTGTCGAAAAGTCTCGTGAACTCAGAGGTGGGTTCATATCAGCAAGGAGTGTTGGTAAGTGCAGATTCATGTGGTTTTGTAGATCATGTGAATGAAGATGATGACAAGTTAAAAACTTGCACCATCTAAGAGGAGGATCAGAGGAATCTTCTAATGGTTGGAGGAATTCGGATATTCCTGCCACATGGCCCAGTTGAGGCAAGGATTTATGTTGTCGATGGAAGAGCGACAATAGGAGAAAGACAGCCAGTTGTGACTGTCATGGAAGAGGTGGAGCAAATATTGGAGGCTGCCCGAACAGAGGAAGATGAGAATTCCAAGGAATGGCTCAACATTTTAAGCCAAGAAACTAAGAAAGTTGCAGCAGCAGAACTAACAGCAAAGAAGGGGAAGGCAGATGAAATACTCACTCCATGGGAGAAGGAGTTGGAGATACTAGAAGATTGGTTGAACAATCCAGGGCCAGCAGATGACTGTCGAGACTAGACAGTCGTGTAGATTTTAGAGGAAGAGCATTCGGAGAAATCGCTCAGAGATTTCAGCCAGGAAGTTGAATGACTGGTCAACACTATAGTACTGAGGTATGCAACGGAAGATGAAAGAGATTTCCAAGCTGAGGAGAAACCGAAAGAATTTGGACACATACCAGCAAGGGGAATTGCAGTAGCAGCACTGTCAAATGAAGAAGCTGAGCAGCAGCTCAGTAAGGAGATTGCAGAGATGAACTTTGCAGCAGGGTGGCAAGTCAAGGCCATAGAGGATAAAGGGGATGACATGGGAGATCATGATGATCTACCCATCTGCATAAAGAAATTGCAGCAGAGGAGACTACATGGACAGAGCCAGCCATTGAAGCAGTTGGACGAGACGATAGAAGACATTTGAAGGCTGATGTTGAGATCAGCAGAGACTGCCAGCAAGGAAAGGCTAGGCAGAAAAGCAACAGCAGCAGCAGAGCAGTGGAAGCAACAGCAGTAGTAGCAAAGAAATGGAGCAGATGAACAGCTCCCAAGAATTTTTTGGGATCTAGGAGTATTTCAACAACGGAGCTGGGAAGCTCATGAGCAGGAGCTCATGATTTTTGCAGCTGAGGAGTATGATGCAAGAGCATCACTCCACATCATCATGCGCCAGCCAGCAAGGCACATCAACGCACGCATTCAATGAGAAAGAGAGGCGCAGCCCTCGTTTCACATTTTGAATTTGAATGTAATGTAATTAAATGCTTGTAAGTCTATTAGAGCCATGAAGCCGTGCATATATGTAGGCATAACTATAGATAGCCTTAATGGGTTGTAAGGCTGAGATCTAGCTCCAATTTGGACTAGACAGCCCATTCAATTGTAGAGTTAATATAATTGAATAGGGTAGGTGAGAAGGAGGGAAGAGCTCAAAGAGCCCCCTCATGTAAAACATATTTTGGGTGGTATCTGTTTTAGACTTAACACAGAATTAGTGAAGAGAAGAGAGAAGGAGGCAATACTCTATTACAGTCTGAGCTCAATAACACTTTGTAAAGGAGGCATTTGATTAATACAAACAGAAGCAGTTTTTCCTGCATGTATTTCTGTGTTATGTAAATGTCTTTGAGTGATCTATTTATGCTGTGAATGTATGTTGTGAATGTGCATTTGCAGGGATAGATGAGTTCTGCTATCTGTGAGATTTGATTTCAGGGTTGGAGATATTTGAGGCTTCATACTAGGAGGGTGTGACAGAACACTGCGGGTTATGATAGCCAGTGCTTAGAGAGCATTTCCGGTTCTGCGAAATCTAGACAAAGATGTGCCAGGAGGGAATACCATCTGGAGTCATTAACTTGGGAGAAGACCTCAAGGTTGTTGAACACCTTGGTGGCAAGACTGTGTAGAAGAAGACACAGCAGGAAGACAGAATCACTGCGAGATTTTGCAAGAACTCTGCCAAGTGGGCATTGAGTAAATGCACAGGTTTCATTGAGGAGAAACTCTGCCAGGAGAGCATTGAGTTAGTGTGCAGACAGAGCACAAGAAAGAACTCTTTTGAGTTATAGAATAGAGAAGAGTTCAAGGAGGGATCTTCATAGGGTTGTTGAACACCCTATAGACTTAGCAAGAAGTTGCTTGAGCAAAGGATTGCCAGGAGGGCATCAGAAATCTCCATCTGAAGGAGAAGAAGAAGGATAAGTTTCCCTAGAAGTCTGAGTGATAGAGAAGCTCGGGAGGAAAAGTGCCTTTGTGCATGAGAGGGAGAAAGACTCTGCCAGGAGTGCAGAAGTCAAAGAATCCTTAGAGGATTCGAAGAGAGAAGCTCAGGAGGAGTAGTGCTTTTATGCACAGGTCATCAACTGAGAGGTTGCAGAGGCCAAAAGAAGACATTTTGAAGGGATCGAGTTCGTGGAAGCTCGGGAGGGAAAGAATTTTCTAGAGCGCAGCTAGAAGCTGTGAGCACAGGCTTCGTAGCAGGAGCAAAGGTCGAGGCCTTTGGCATTGGGGAAATCTTCCAAGGTTCAAGAAGAAAGCACAAGCTCAAGAGGGAGAGCACAACTTTCGTCGAATCAGGCTGAAGAGGAGATCTGGACCATTAAATTCCTACATCCAGATAGCAGTAGGAGAGCGAACAGGAGAGGAGGAGCACAGCTATCGTCAGATCTTGTTCAGACAGCCAATAGCTGTTGGATCTGTCAAAAGAAGCACAAGGTTTAACCCTCACTCGCAGAGCAGAGAAATTCGAAAAAGTCCCGACAAGGTGGAAGCATTGGGATTTCAAATTTCGGAAGTTCAAAGGTTCAGAGGACAATGGACTGGGAGATTAGGACTCACGGGTCCCGAAGTCCCGAAGATATCTGAGCTTTACATCTGAGGAGGACATATGTCGTGAGATCCTTTCATTTTGGGGATTCAGACATCGGGAAGCAGAGCAGGGAGAAGTCTTTCAACTTTGCAACTAGCGAAGTCCCGAAGATGATCAGAGCCATCCATCTGTGGGAGGACATGTGGTAAATATTGGGGAGCCATCGGTAAATGAATACCAAGGATTCAGGAGACCAGAGGATTAGTGTCATTGGGGTCGTGGAGTCTCGAAGACCGAAAAGAATCAAGATCATCCAAGCAGAGGATAGGTGGAGCGATCCAGGTATCGGGAGAGAAGTCCCAAAAGGAAGCATTTTGGTATTTCGGCTACCGAAAGGTGCAGGGGTAAGAGTTCGAAAACTCTTGAACCATAGAGTCCCAAAGGAATCTGAGTCGTTGGATCAAGGGGAGATTACAGCTGTTGATCTTGCTCAGAGGAGGAGAATTGGAGATTCGAGATTTATGTACTTCGGTATTTCGGATACCGGGAGTACGAGAGGACAGTGAATATTTGATGTGCTAGGAGTCATGGAATTCCAAAACGTGAATTCCCGAAGTGTAGAAGGAACATTGCCAGGTCACGAGGGCAAGGATCAGAATTTGGCATACCGGATATCGGGATTTTGGAAATCCTGAGGACATAGGATCTGGGCTCTTAGGAATGGAGATCCTGAAAATATCAAGGCCGTTGATTGGAGATCAGATCACAACCATTGATCTCAGCTAGGAGTGAAAAGGTTGTATCGGTACTTCGGTATTTCGGATACCGAAAGTGCGAGAGAGCAGGGACAGGGAGAAAATCCTTGCATCGGGAAAGTCCGAAACGCGAAAACCCGAAGTCGCTAAGGGATAGCACAGGGCACAGATAATTGGTATTCGTGATCATTTCGGAGTTCGAAACTTCGGGAGTTCTGAGGACAAGAGAACCGAGCATTTCGACATCGGAGAACCCGAAATTGTGAAAGGAAATAGGAAGCCGGGGCATAGGCATTTCGGCATTTCAGAAGTTGGTTTTTTGGAAGTCTTNGAAGTCGCTAAGGGATAGCACAGGGCACAGATAATTGGTATTCGTGATCATTTCGGAGTTCGAAACTTCGGGAGTTCTGAGGACAAGAGAACCGAGCATTTCGACATCGGAGAACCCAAAATTGTGAAAGGAAATAGGAAGCCGGGGCATAGGCATTTCGGCATTTCAGAAGTTGGTTTTTTGGAAGTCTTGAAGACAGGAGGCCGGGCGCTTTGCGTCGATGAATCCCGAAAGAGGACTATGGTCATATGAAGAGTGGTCACATGGACCACGGGTATAGCCCAGGGGCTGATTATTGTTGAAGTCGTTTCGTCAAATGGGAATTTTGGAGATCGGGAGGTTGAAGAGTCAAGGACTCTCAACATCAGGAAACAGAAAGTCCTGAAACCCTAATTTGCATTCCTGAGGAGGAAAAGGAAACAGTCGTGTACAGAGGCCGTGGAGAATGGAAGGACCTGTGGATCGAACTTTGAGGTCACGATGGGGATCTGAAAGATACGCTTTGGCTAAGGGGATTTTATGAAGGATCCTTAGACCGGGAGGTCGCACAGAACCTGCGGAGGTAGGGAGAGTTGTGCCACGCCCCCAAGGAAAGGTGTGCTTATCTAAGGAAAGGTAAAACCTCATGATGTACTATTGCCCCCAGCATGATTAGGGAAAACCCAAAAAACATTAGGGATGTTCCATTTGAAAGGTGAAATAGGACCCATCGATACCGATCCACTCATAGGAATGGTGGAGGTAGAAGGTATTCCACCCACCATGCTAAAACCAAGGCTCAACCCCCCACCGGAAGAAGATCTAAAGTTGGACATCGGGATAGATGGGATGGGTGTAGAAATGCTAGGTAAACTAACGGATGGAAATGATGACACAACTGACATCCCCCAGATTGAAGGACCTATAGAAAATGGTATGGATGGCATAGGTCTAATGGAGCTAAGGGGTGGTAATGTGGACATCACTGGGATGCCCCCGGGGGGATTGCCTCTGTCCAACTTGATGATGGGATCATAGGCTCAGCTACACTAGATGAAACACTCAATCCTGACATGGTGGGAGGATGATTTAAAAAATGAAAATGCTCACCAAAAATTTCCCTTACTTGGACAAGTATAGGGGCATTTGGCTCAGTCAAAGGAGGATTAAAAATTTGTAGAGGATGTTCATCTACCACTTCTACCTCAATGAAACCAGTTTCTTCAAACCAAATTTGAGGCCCTTCAAAGTATATGTCTCCTATGTTGCATTGCTTTAGAGGCAGTTGTTCCTTCGTAATGGGTTCAATTCCTCGTAGTCAATGGGACCGGCACGGTAGTTCAGCCACAGTGAATATACTATGTTAAAATCCAAACACAATTCAACTTAAGGTTGACCTAGACTCAAACTCAAAGAGAACACTCCTAATCAAAACTAGGCTAATAGAAAGCAAACCAATGGGCTCAGGGGCCTTCCAAAAACCATCCCTATGGGGAAGATGAAGTCCTCACATGATTGGCTAGTGAAAATATGAGGAGAAGTTATAATGATCTACGTGAAAAAACCTTGACTGGTCCAAGCATCATATATTAAGGTGGGCACCCACCAGGGGAACTGATATCATGAGCAAATGTTTTCCCCGGGTACTACATGCGTGTCCCACCTGCAGTCACCTTTGTATCTCCCTAGGAAAGGTCATTAAGGCTACCACCTAACAATCAATGGTCATGTGAACAGTTGTAGGTCCAACCACATGTAAGGGAAAGCTAACAAAGCCCTAATATCAAAAGGAACTAACCAATGAAACCCCCATATATATAGCAATCATTCAGCGATATCGCAAACACCAAAACAAGTAGAGAGGGTTAATCTCCCTAATTTCCCCAATGCAACCTCATGCTTAACTCATGTGTTAGAGGAGGCTCCTGACTCGTTGATTGCAAGAATGGATTTAACACTCTTTAATGACTTCTAATTTTTATTTTGTGGCCTTGGAGAGTTTACTCTCCAATCCTAATCTAAGGCCTTAATCCTAGCTAATGCTTTTTCACTATAAAAAGAAATATGTCTAATGAATTTTATATTACATAGTTTATTTTTATGGCTATTGCTTAAGTCCAAGAGTAACAAATGAATTTTTTGTGATTTTTGGACTCTTGACCCAACCAAGCAATGCAAGAAAGATGATGAAAACTTTTCACTTCAATGAAATCTATCTATGGGAGGGGAAGAGACTTTCCTTTTTCTTTGCAAATTTAAAATTGACCTCACACACACCAAGCAACCAAAAATTACTTCATATATGAAACCAAACAATGCTCCTAATGCATTCTCTTCACTAGTGCTTCAAAGGAAATCAACCATGCAACAATATTTTTGTCTTTTTTGGTTATTTCCCAATTATAGTGCAACAAATATTCTTGATCTAAGCAAGAAAGAAAATGTAAAAGGAAAACCAATAAGAAACAACAAGCAAATGGAATGTATGAAATTGGAAATGAGGCAGATCAGAACACTCCAATGTATCTACAAAGATCACACTCAAAAATCACCTAGAGGGGAAGATCTAGCTATTAGAAATAGGTACACAAGGACAAGAAATGCAACCAATGACAAACACAACTAGATCTCTTCATATATATTGGGTTCTTTGCCCAATTTCACTGAAACTCTTAGACAACAATAGAACCTGTCCAAGAAATCAAAATCAAACCACACAAATGCACTCAAAAAATACTTGAAAGCAACTTATGTGACCAAAAACACTCAAACAGAGACGATACCAAATCAGAATAGATCACTGCAAAACCCTATTGTCATAGGAAAAACCTAACTTCAAGGGTTTGGGTTTTTGGGTTTTTGGGTTTTTTCTCTGCAAATATGCATTTTTTATAGATCCTCGTGAAACAAATTCTTGTCAACCAATGAGGGGTCTCGTGGGCCTACTATTGTTCAACCAGCGATGACCTCTAAAAATTTAGTTTTTCAGGACAAAAGGATCTATTCAATATCTTCCATATATGTATTATATCTCTCAGATCTACTTCATCTAGACTTTGAAGTAAGAGATGGATGAAAATCAAAAGCAAACCACAATCAATAGAGGAAAGGATTGGAAAAGAGACTCAAGTTAGAGAACAATTTTTCCCCAATATGGTCGCCAGTTTTTTTACGAGACAAAATCTCATAGGGATCTTGTTGAATACACATCAACATCTCCCTATGATTAGCCTAGTAATCCTAGACAAAAATGGGTTTACACTTCTATGGTTTCCTAGATATACAGAAAATAATTCCTCTTATACTAAATAAAGACAAATCATCATACTTTTAAACTGATGAATGTCCTCGCATGTCTCGGCTATTGCAGCTCCTGACATCCAGCTATAGCTCCTGCAATCTCCTTCTTGTATATAAGGATACAAACAACCATCTATCTACTATCCCTCTAGTGTTAGGAAAACCAAATTCACTACATACATCATGATCTATTACTCATAAGATCATATCAAATTCATTTTTAAATAGAACACAAATAATATGGAGGAAAACCATTGATCTATTGATTAATCATGAAGAAATTGTTGATGTTACGGTAGCTACGGGAGGTATTAACCTCCACGTGTAACCTTTGAGGAGACTAAAGTATTCTAGGAAGCCAAAAAAACCCTAAACGGTTGGACAAGAACCCTAGAAGACAAGTTTGCCTAGAAGAATAAATAATATTAGAATATAATTACCAAAAAGTCAGATCAGACCAACCAGAAAAGTCAATGGACAAATTAATAAAAATAGGGGACATCTTGGCTCATTTGTTCACTCACCACACTCACTCTCTCAATAATTGTAGTGCAAGTTTGGATATGAAGTGGCATACAAGTAAGGCGCATCTTGGTTATATTCTCGGTGATATTCTTGGTGATACTCTTAGTAATATTCTTGCTAAGTATGGCGCAAGTTTTAGAGAGTAGTGCAGTTGCATCTACAGCTGCTGCAGTAGTGTATGGTACTTGTTCTTTGGATATGGAGACTCTCTCTCTTGTGTGCTACCCTTGGAGAAGAAGCACTCTACTTGTCTTGATTTGTTGTTGCAGTTAGCAACTAGGGTGTATATGTTGGTTCTAGTATGACTTTCCTGAATAATTCTGTCAAAGTTTAAGGTGCTCGAGGGTGGCTACGTGCCTATGGTTGGGTGACAATATTGTGATATTGTCTATAGTAAAATGAGCACATCAATTATTTGAACAAGTTATGGGCCCACACTATCTTCAGATAGTCTAACCACTAGAAGGTAGATTGGGAGGTCATTTTCTCGTTGAAACACAAGTTGCAGTTGCAGTTGCAGTCAGAGTTTTGTTGCAACAATGAAACCCTGGCCCTCTTGTTGAGGCACCTTAAGTGAAGCGCTTGACCTAATTCCTAGAAATTCTAGTGCACCCTAGCCTAGCGCACCTCTTGTTACCCTCAACTAGAAAAAACATCAGGTTTAGATTTTTGGTCAAATTCAAAGGTTGACTTCTGGTCAAATTGATTATGTGGTCAAAAATTGAAATTTCAGAGTTTCTAGCTTGTTCTAATCATTGAACCTTCTGATTCAGTTTATAACTTCTCCTTGTCAAATTGGTATCTAGTTTCAGATTGGAAGACAAGTTGGATGATGCTACAAATATTTCAAGGTATGCACTTGTATATGCTTTTCAAGTTATATCATCTCAAAAAACATTGTTGTGTTTGCAGGGGATTTACAAGAGACCTTGTCTAATCAGTAATCTTGGATTCAGTGTGGTCAAAGGAACGCACCTTCCATAGAAATTGAGACTTCGGGTTCCAGGTTTGATTAAATTGATAAGTTTCCAATTTGCACATATCAAGTTTGATAGTTGCTACATTACAAAATGTGAAAGCAGTCCTTGAAAGGTTTTATTACCACTAGATGTAATGAATACTTTATGGCATGTGAATACTATTAATATAGATGCTTATTGTGCTTGTTTGCAAGATGAACTAACATATCCTCTAGAGAGATATTTCTTTTTTTTCTCCTAGGTAGTTCATCTTGATCATACTATATTGATCATCGTGAAATTGTTATACATTCTTGTTACCATAGATATGTTCTTATGAAAATTCTATTATATTGGAAATACTTTTATTTTCCTAGTCTCGGGCAGGTTATCTCACAAGATTCCATGGAGGCTACCATGGAGATGTATTTGTTTGCTCCAAATAAGTTACTATGGAAGAATGATTGATCACAACACTCGAAGAGTGTTGAAGAATGTTGTCTGTTATTTTCCTTTGTTATTGTTCTTGTTTCAGGAAGGTCACAGGTGATAGCTCTAAGAGGGAGCTCCAATGACAGTGGCAAGCACGGAGCAGATGGTCTCAACAAGTATTAATTATAAAGGAAGCATGGAAAGCAAAAGGAGTTTTGGACATCCTTCACTCAAATGCATGTCAACCTTCTCACTAAACAGAGAAGATGAGATTAGGAGGGAGATCGTCACTTCCTACAATCCTCAGTTGAATGGTGTGGAAGATAGCAAGAATTGTTCAATTATGGAAGTAGTAAAAGGCATGATCCATGATTAAGACTTACCAATGCATATGTGGGTTGAAGTAGTCAGGATCATGATGAGTTCCATGATAAATATCTTGCAGCTCCCAGGATTGCAGTTGCATAGGGAGGTAAGAATGTTGTATCATACATGGCATAACCATAGAGATTTGAAGAACCACGCCAAGATAAGACTAAGAATATAATACCATCTTGAGCTCGTGAGATCATGCAAAAAATTATGATGCTCCAGATAGAAATTTCATAGAGAGCAAAAAGTCAAAACCATATTCCAACTACAGAACCCTCCACCTTTGAAAAAGAAGTCAAGCAGAAAGAATAGAAGGAAGATGTGATGGAAGAATATCGATCATGAAAAACGATGTATGAAAATTGTGCCTAAATGAGTTTACAAGATAAAGCATGCAGTAGATGGGAGTGTAGATAAATACAAGGCAAGATTTGTGGCTAGAGGTTTCTCCCGGCATGAGTGACAAGATTATGATGAGACATTTGCTCCGGTTTCTAGATATACATCTATCAAAACCATCATATCTCTGGCATCATTCATGAGTTGGAGTTTACATCAGATGAATGTAAATACCACCTTTCTCAATCGAGTAATTGAGAAAGAGGTATATATAGAGAAACCTCAAGGTTTTGAGGTACACCTAAGAGAAACCCATGTATGCAGATTGAAGAAGGCTTTGTATGGACTCAAGCAAGATCCAAGAGATTGGTGTAGAGCCTCTCATTATTCAATGTAAGAAGGATCCAACCTCAGAATTTGATATGAAGGATCTTGGTCTCATGCACTACTACTTGGGACTAGAAGTATGGCATAATCCTGGTGAAGTCTTCCTAGGAGAAGGGAAGTATGTTGTAAAGATCCTTAAGGAATTTGGGATGATGGATTGCAAATCCATGGAAATTCCCATGGTAACAAATCTAAGGAAGTTGAAAGACTCTGATTCTGATCCAGTAGACTCATCCTTGTACTGACAATCGATTGGCCCATTGATGTATTTGGTAAATACTAGGCCGGACATTTGCTTTGTTTTGAACATGTTGAGCTAGTTCTAGGTGGAACCCAAACGTGAGCGTTGGATACATGAAAAGAATATCTTGATATATCTTCATGTGATGATAACTTGTGGTTTGATATATGCCTCAAGCAGTGAGGTACAGTTGCATGGATTTACTGATTCATATTGGGCAGGGAGGGCAGATGATAGAAATAAAACTTCTTGTATGTGTTTCAATTTGAGATCTGCTATGACTTCATGGGATAGTAGGAAACAGAAGTCTGTCACACTCAGCACTGCAGAAGTAGAGTATATTGCAGCTTATGATGCTTGTACAAAAGCAGTACAGCTTCGTAATCTAGTTTCTAGACGATTTGGTCAGTGTGTTGGTGGACAGACATTCTCCAGGCAGGAGAATGGTCTAGGCAGAATAGATTGTTAGTGGACTAACATTCTCCCTGTGAATAATGGTCCAAGTTGATAGATTGTTGACGTATCATGGACTAGTATTTTCCTAAGGCACGGACTGTAGCCTGATTAGGAAAATGGTTCAGGACTGATATTCTCCTGAGGCATAGCTAGTGGCCCAATTAGGTTGAATAAGCTGCCCCCTAAGGACATGATGTCCCGATTAGGGTGGTTGATATGGGACCGATATTTTCTAAGGCATATGGGTAGAGATTTATCTCTATGGTACATGTGACCTGATTAGAAAATAGTTAAAGACTGACATTCCTCTAGGAATGGTTTTTGTAGCCCATAACGTGGCTTTCAACATCTGGGAGGACTGACATTCTTCTAAGAAGTATGTCTAGATTAGAAGAATGGTCCTTACATCCCATTTTGGGGCTTTCATCATATGTTGGGATAGCTATTCTTCTAGGACGTATGTACAGATCAGAAGAATGTTCCTTGTATCACTTTGTTGAGTGGGTGACTTATGTGAGACTCTCTGTTGAGTGTGTTGAGTTCAGCACATGACTTATTAAGCATCATTCCTGATTAATCAAATGGAGTATGGCCTCGAGAGATGATACAGTGGAGATACCTCTCTTTGTTGAAAGGGAGGAGATGACTTCCTCGGTTGGGAGGGAGCTCTAATATGTGGCATCATGGACTTTTAGTGAGTTGTGGATCTGTATCATGCTAGTACAACTTAGAGATGGTCATACAACTTAGAGATGATGCTTGCATCATGATAGTTATGATCATGCGAGTATAGCTTATATATGATACAGATGGTTGGAGTTGTGGATGATATAGTGGCCTAAGGAGCATCGTGTTAATACAACTTAGAGGTGGAAATACATCTTAGATATGATGTATTGACATCATGCTAGTTATGTTCATTCCAGTATAGCTTAGAGACAATGCTTGTGAGTCATTTCATGCTAGATATGATCATGTGAGTACAACTTAGATGTGACATACAACTTAGATATGATGTATTGACATCGTGCTAGATATGTCATGATAGTATGGCTTAGAGGTGACCATACAGATTAGAGATGATGCAGGGGGATCGTGTCATGCTAGATATAATCATGTGAGTACAGCTTAGATGTGGCATAAAACTTAGATATGATGCACTGGCATCATGCTAGTATGGCTTAGATATGATCATACAACTTAGAGGTGACACGGTGAGGCATTGATCAACCTCGTGCAAGTACAAATTAGAGGTGGCATACAACTTATATATGATGCATTGTCATCATGCTAGATATGTCATGCTAGTACGACTTAGAGATGATGTATATGATACTCCAGATCACGCCTGTACATCTTAGATATGATGCATTCGCATCATGTTAGTACGGCTTAGAGGTGATGCAATTGATTACATTGTTGATGCAGGTTGATATCAGATGATATGATTTGATTGTTTTGGAGATTGTATGCATCTGGACAATAGTTGTATGCTATTGTGGTGGATGTGTTCGACTGGTAGTGATTGTGTGTCATCAGTTAGTATTCATCTACTACTAGGAGTGGTTGTATACCACTGGATAGTAGTTGTATACTATTATGGATAGACATAGTTGTGTTCTATTGGATGGAATTGTAGCAGCAATATGCTACTATCTGATTGCCATGGAGACCATCACTAGTGTTGAAGATGATTTACAACTAGATGGATAGTGATGATGGTGCTCGTGATTTGATCTGTGTGATAATGAGATGGCATGTGTGGCTATGATGATGCCACCAAAAAAATGGTTTGTTTGTGCTCAATTCCAATACCAATAATACCCCCCTATCTAGGAGGGAGTGTTGATGTTATGGTAGGTGTGGGAGGTATTAACCTCCATGTGTAACCTTTGACGAGACTAGAATATTCCAGGAAGCCAGAGAAACCCTAAACAATTGGATAAGAACCCTAGAAGACAATTCATCCTAGCAGAATAAATAATATTTGAATACAATTACCAGAAAATTAGGTTGGCCCAGCCAGAAAATTCAATGGATAGATTAACATAAATAGAGGACGTCTTGGCTCATTTGTTCACTCAACACACTCACTCTCTCAACCAGTATAGTGTAATTTTGGAGCTGCAATGGCATACAAGGAAGGTGCATATTCTAGGGTGGTTCTTGGTGAAACTCTTGGTGAAACTCTTGGTGAAAATCTTGGTGATATTCTTGGTGATACTCTTGGTAATATACTTGTCAAGTATGGAACAAGTTTTAGAGAGTAGTGCAGTTGCAGCTACTGCAGTTGTGTATGGTACTTGTTCTATGGATATGGAGACTCTCTCTCTTGTGTGATACCCTTGGAGAAGGAGCTCTCTACTTTTTTTGAGTTGTTGTTGCAGTTAGCAGCTAGGGTGTATCTGTTGGTTCTAGTATGACTTTCCAGAATAATTATTTCAAAGGTTAAGGTGCTCGGGGGTGGTTGCGTGCCTATGGTTGGGTGACAATATTGTGATATTGTCTATGGTAAAATGAGAACATCAATTATTTTAACATAAATTACATAAATATTACATACCTTGGATGTAAATGCATTTATTATTTTCTCCTTTCTCCTTGCTTCTCCCTTTAGCTTCTTGGTCAAGCTAGGATCACTGACTTTTGGCTATGATAGACAGGACAAGTGCCTCTATAAATCGCGAGCATAACCTTTCTCTTGAATTATCCTTCCTCTTTCCCAAGACTTTCCTTTATTATATGTCTCTTTGAAGGAGGTTTGGGAGAACTTATAGATCTTCTAGAGACCACTAGAGACTCGAATTGTGTGAGTTTATAGGCCCTTTCCACAAATATACAACTTATCCCTTGCCCATCACCTCATAACTCCCTGAATATAGAAGTTTTACAAATCCGTGTTTGTTAATCTACTAGTGACCTACGAGGATCCTCGCTTGTTGAGATATTAGTGATCTTTGAGTATCCTCGCTTGTTGTCTACTATGTGTCTAGAGAGGATCTCTGAAAGGGCTCAAATCTTAATAAAAAAGTGCATTTTGGCTTACATCTTCTTATGGATTCTTCTCTGGCCTATAGGGTGTAAATTAAGTCTATTACAGTGGGAAATAGGATTGTAAGCAACTTGAATGGCACTTTGATTATCACAGTAGATGGTAGTTGAGGTATAAACAGGAAATCCAAGTTCACCCAAAAGTTGGTGAATCTAGACTACCTTTGTACCTACATGAACGACGCCATGGTATTTTGCTTTTGTATTCAACAAGGCGACTACCTTATGTTTCTTGCATGACCAAACCAATGGTCCAGTGATGAATAGAAACAGATAACCAAAATTCGAATTTTAATCATCACTATCACGATCCTGGATGGAGTCGATGATGTCAATGAATCTGAACTTCGACAATATTAGATATCAAAATGAGTGGTATCGTTAAGATAGCGAACAATTTTTTTAACTATATTCCAATGGCTTTCTCTGGGATCCTATTGTTGAGATCAATTTCCACTTTCGAAATTTCCCTCCCTTTTCTATTTTCTCAACTTTGTTTTTCCATTTCTTTTCCCTCTTCTATACCTACCATCATTCCCCTTTTATTTTCTTCCTTCTATTTTCCCTTTCTAGTTACCATAATTAGTCACATTTCAAAAAATCAGTGGGTTGGCAGTCTCACGGGTCTTCACCTCCATCCATGTTCCTATATCATGAGTTTGACCGACCGCCTTGATATAATATACTTAACCATTTTTTGCAACCATGGGTTCACGGGTTTAAGATTTCATTTTCCAAGTTTTGAGATCTCCACTTTGCACCCAAAGGTCTGTGATCTACATTATGACCGTCAGACTTGTCGCTGGTATTGAGCCCCTAAGTATTTCATTTCTCCTGTATCCAAGTTTGACCGACCATTGTGCAACACTTAGCCTATTTGTTATCATTCGCAACCGTGGGTTCACGGGTTTTTGGGTTCACAAAAGGCCCCAAATTCAAATTTCTCTTGTCCGTTCCCACCATCTTTGTGCATTTCTCAATATGCATTTAGTATGGTTTAAAGCTAATAATTGATCATGCAGTATCCGTAAATATCGTCATTAATAAGCGAAGGGATCGAGGATATTTTTCATTAAATTGCATTAAAGCATGATTTGCCAAAGGTTATATTCTTGGTATCTCCCCAAAAGGATTCATTTCAATTTATTATCCAATTGAAAGAACACTTTCATCAACCTATGGAAGCAGTATCTAGACAGCAGTTATGTGGTGATACTTTGAATATTTTTTTTTCGTGAAGACCAGAACTTTCAGTGGTCCAAAGCATACTCATATTACTCATCTCCTCCTCCACAAAAAGACATAATCTAGACATATGGAATTGCTCGCGCAGGGTGTGTCCCTGAGGTATTCTACTGCAAAGAACTTGTTGCATGGTGCGTTGAGAAGTGCATACCAAGTCAGCGAATTATACAACTCCAAGATCATTCCCCCATCTCTCTCTCACCGCAAGTGTTTCGTAATATGTTGAAGCTTATTGAGCCAACACTTACCTTCAAAGGAGAGGATTGCAAATTTTTTTTGAAAAAACATGAAAATGGCCTAGATCTCTTTCTTGAGTTCTTGGAGAATAACATGGTTGTTCCAGAAGACATAACCAGGATTCAAGTCAACTATTTTAAAAACCTCTTTCGGGAAATCGCTTGGTTGTTTACCAGGTTGACAGGTCAAGAAAGCACTGCCACCATTTCTCACATGATTCTTTACATTTTATATTTTACAATTAAAGAGCAAGCTATCTTCGACTGGGGAAAATTGATTTCCATTGAAATTTCCTCCCAATTATCACATTACAAAAGGGACAAGAAATTCTTAATGGCTTCCTATTTGGTATTTCCAATAGTTTATTCTTGTCAATTTCCAAAATTGACTATATGTAATAGGGTGAGCTGTCAAATTGATCCAATTACCTTCTAGTATCATGCATTGTGGACGCATAACACTTCTCTACATTTTAACGAAGTTTACAATGATTTTGTTTCAGTTTTCAAAGGACTGTTGTTTGGTAAAAATACCCCCAGGATATTTGACCAGGAAAATAAATTATTGGAGAAAAAAGGGAACGATAGAACAGATGGAAAATCACGGTATCATTGGGATCTTCTATTCCAAAGAAAAACCCTATTTTCTTCCATACCATGTATCTAATAAGTCATTTATTACATAAGTGGCAAGGAAATACAATTTTTGGCTGCAATTTTTCCACAAAAAATGGAAAAAGCAATCCATCCCCTTGTCGTGGAAAATTGGAGACTTCATATTTACAAATATAAACAAAATTGATGAGTTTTTGAATCACTTCAAAAATGTAAATATTAAGTATGATGAAAAGATAAAGGGGTTTGACCCTAACAAAATCTTCGTGGAACATATGTTGTCAGTAGGATTCAAGAACTCATTCGTTCATACTATTTTGAGTGAAGTAGAAGATAATAATCTAGGCGCTCCTGCACACAATGTTGGTGACTTGGAAACAGTACTTAGTACTAACGATTTTTACAAGCAAAAAGGAAAGGGTCCCAGTGAAAAGAATGCCCAGTCTCCAGTTGCTCACACAAGCTCCCTCTGAGAAAGAAGAAGAAGAATTGTGTGCAAGAGGAAGAAGACCATCTCATAGAAAATGACATCAATAGCTTCTCTCTTGAAGACATGGATCTCGAGGCGGATATTGAGAAAATGTTTCCCACAATTGATTTGCCAGGAAATATGGCCCATCAAAATTCATCATTAGAGATCGTTGAGAATGAGACCTTCAGTGAAGAAGAGTCATTCGCTTTCCAAAGCGTTGTTTTTGACAAGGAATATAAGAAATTGATTATAGAAAAAAGTGATATGAAAAATAAGAAAGAAAAAACTCGCTCAGAGGATGACCTAAAAGATATGTGGTCATCCCAAATCTCTAAAATTCACAAAGCAAACAGGGATGCTCTTGATGATTCCATTGGTGGTGTGGAAGCAAAAAACACGAAGTTTAAAGAAAGGATCAGGGAGTTGGAATACGCCTTAATGCCTCTTCCACTTCTTGCCAGTCCTTTGTCAATAGTCAGACCCACCACACCCGTTGTTAAGTTTAAAGGATCTTCAAGACTACTTACATCAGCCAGGAGTTATGTAGAAAGAAATATTAAGAAGAGAATGGTGTTAATCACAGAGGCACGGGAGGTTTTGAAAAATATTTTTTCTTTTGGCTCGAGGGCACATGCCCTCCATGAATATTTGCAAGTTGATATGAAGAATGAAGAAGGTTTCTACATTGATGTTGTATTACCCTTTGGAACCAAAGTCTCTAACATGAAGAAACTAAGAAGAAGAGAGGTGGATCTGCCCTCCCCAAGTCGAATAAAATGGCTAAATGCTTGCTGGAAGGAAAATATTAAAAATTTGAAGAATATTGTCCAAGCATGCAGCGAAGCCTACTAAAAAGGGAAGCACTGCTCAAGAGGCTCAGGTAGATAGGTCACGTAGCAGGTGGTACTAACAAAGTACAATACCATAAATTAATTCTCAACTCAATGTTCCTAACAAAGCAACAATTAGACGAACAAGTTGAGATATTTAAAGGGTTATTAGTTGAAAATTTTTATGGTATACTCGAATATAATGAAGACGACATAGACAATTGGCTAGTGGACTATTCCTTGAAGAACCAAGATATTGAGGAAATAGTACATGGTATTTCCCTTGATTTAAGAGACTTGGAAGGCAATCTATTCAACATTAAAATCTAGCATGAGATAAACATCACACCAATGAAAAACTATATTGAAGAATGGTTCAAAAAAGAAATCGACAAATTGACCAACGAGGGGAAAGAAACATTTGAGACGGTTCCTGTAACCGTTAATGAAGACAATAAAACGACAGCAGCAAGCAAGTAAAGATAGGAGAGACCATCATAGTAAGTTTATGTTGATCATATCTTTCTTTCTTTATCAGTTCTTTCATCCAGTTACTCCGCTTCTTTGACTAGAAAGGTTTAACCGAAGTATGATAACTTCTCCATGTCTTATTTTCAGGTCTTGTTGTTCTACTATCGCCCACCATCCTCCTTCTACAAGATTATTTCTTATTTGTATTTTCTTTATGGTCCATGGGAGCCCCAATCCCAGTCCTAAGGACAAACGCATTTTAAATTTCAAGGCTTTGTAACAGATTATATATTTTTTTCATAAATTTCAAGACAGCTATTTTGGGATCAATTTTAATTGTGCTTTGTAACTCTAAGTTTTGAGTATAAATTATTTGAGATTTATCTATCATTATCTTTATTTGAGCTTCCCATGTGTCCACTCTTTTAAAGTTCTCTTATGCATGCAGACCATCTTCGTTTTATTTTATGTGATCATAAATCTTTAGTTTAACTATGATGGAAGTGAGAAAATTTTGTCTATATTTTTTAGGTGTATGAAGTGTACAGTTCCTGGTCATTTCTAAGGAAATTTCTTTAAAAAGAAAACAAAACATTTTTCTTTCTTGTTATTTTTCTTACAATCTTTATATTTCTTTGATCACCATGTCAGACTTCTACAAAGTCCCATATTTTGAAGATCTAGAGTCCCAAGAAAATATTAAAGTAAAGAGGAGTACCACCTCTATAAAAACGTAGGGGGATTTGTATCCTCGTGAGGTTTCCATTTCGATCCTAACTGATTCAAGCGTCAACATTTTTGGCGACTCCACTGGGGAATGAACTAAAATTTGAAATCTGGTGTAGCTTTTTTTGAAAAATACATGACTTTTCCCCAGACTAATCAGCCCCACCAAGAAATTGTATTGAACAATCAATGAAGCATCTTACATCAGTTATACAATCTAGTAATAATGATAGTCGAGACCCGAGAAGAATTAGAAAGGTCCTGGCAGATCTTAGATTGAGAAGAAGAAAGAGAAATCCTCCGGAGACAGAGGAGAGATGAGCGACAAGACCGAAGAAACCAAAGGCTAGCTAGAGTAGCACAAGGACAAGGTAAGGATTGAATTTAGACAAATAGAAGGGACCCATTAACAAAAGTAAAATCAAGCAACTATGTATTCTAAGAAGTGGAAATCATATCCTTGGAACATCTCCAGATATGGCAGAAAGAAATGAAAAATTGTGAGACAAACCACATGAAGAGAGACAATGAGGTGGAATAGGTGCTACAAGAAATCAAGAAAATCAAATAAGAATAAGAGATTCCCCTTTAAACCTCATAGGTGAGCAACATGACCTCCATGTTCTCCCCAAGGGTACCTTGAAGGAATTTTCTAGAGACGGTACAACCAATGCAAAGAGGCACCTTAACTTATTTCTTGATGTTTGTGATTTTCATCATGTTGAGTATGAGGATGTCAAGGTAAGGTTATTTATTCAAACCTTATCAGGAAGAGCGTATGAATGGTATACGACATTACCCAGTAAATCAATTGGCTCATTTAATGATCCCAAAGCCATGTTCCTCACTATGCTCGCCCCTCCAATTGCTTTTCATACCATTCTCACCGATTTCACCCAAATTGGTTTGAGGAAGAATGAAAGAATACAATATTTTAATCTCAGGTTCAATAAAACCTTGAGTAATATTCCAAAAGATAAAAGACCTAATGACCCATTCATACTCAGTTGTTATAAGAATGTGATGCCCCCAAATGTGAAATATGCTATCAGAACATCCCAGATGGATACCTTGGAGGAAGAAATGATTAAATCCACTGATATGGAAGAAATTATGATTGAAATAGGTGTCGACCTCGACATTGTACTGGGAAAAGTACAAAGGCAGCTAGGAGGATTATGTATTTATAATCAAGGAGCCTCTAGTTCAAGAAATAACAAAGACTTCAAGCCACGACTAACCCAAAATCAAACAATTGGAGGAGGATTTTTCAAGGGAACCATACCAGATGTGAAGGTAGACCATGTTGCAGCATAAGAAACCAAGCAAAGAATTGAAATTGCACAAATGAATAGAACTATCAAGTAAATGCAAAATGAGATAACCATACTACGAAGGGGGGGTAATTATGTAGCAAATCCGAGAATGAAGGTACCAGAGAAAAGAAGGAACCCTCCCCAAGAAAACAGAGTGAGGTTTGAAAACATGGATAATCCGCAAAGACCAAGGGTTCCTAAGCATCCAACCCCCAATGTAGTTGTTTTGGATGATGTATATGATGAGAAAATGGTTAAGCATGAGAACTATTATTCACCTGATGAAAATTCTGAGACTGTACAAATGGACGGATGTGAAACATCTATGCATATATTTGAAGAAGGCAACAACGACCCCAGCTCGCAAGAAAACGTCGTCGGGACAAGAGGATTTGTAAATATATCCAAGAATAAAAATGATTCTAACAAAGAAAACCAAAAAGAAAAAGAAAAAAATGAATGAGAAAAGGGAAAATGAGAAAGTGACGGATAGCATTGGAAGTAAGAAGCAACACCTTATGTCAAACTCCACTCAGATCACATACAATGTTGTAGAGGACTTAAGTAAACTAAGGATAACTCTTCCTTTTATAGAAGTGGTGAAGATTCCCCAACAAAGGGAAAACATTTTGAGATTGTTGGATGATCCATCTGAAAAAGCAGAAGTTGTTGTTACAAGTCCGAAACAAAGCCAGAATAAATCAACCGCCAAGTTGAGAGGTAAAATTCCTCCCTTTTATATTTCAATTGAAAATCATGATGTTGCACTCCATAATTTTTTAGTTGACACTAGCACAACAAATAATATTATGTCACTGGCGATCATGGAGGCATTGGGCCTGAATTGTACCAAATATTATGAGACTGGTGAAAGTATATATGCAATTGATTCCAGACAAGTGCCATCTTATGGAGAAATCAAGGACTTTTATGCTTGGATCACGGTGGCTCCCCATATTATTACAGTTTTCAATATTATCGTGGTAGACCTTCCTCCAGCATATGGATTTGTTTTGGGAAGAGATTGGTCATCCATGATTGGGGGATACATAATGAACGACGGAAGTTGCATAATGTTGTCGAGCAAAGAAGGAGAAATGATTAAGGTGCATCGTGAACCTAGGAAACCCTTCTCTTTCAAAAAGAAGGATAATGAGTTAATGGAAGATTATATAGACGTTGGGATTGGAAATTATGTTATCCTAGACATGAAACACATTGAAATCTTGGATCAAATACAAGACATGGAGAATCAAGAGCATTTGTTTGAAGTTTATTGGAGGATGTCTTTCGATGGAGCTTGTTTAAGCTCTGGGAGTGGAGTTGGAATTGTCCTTGTAAGTCCAGTTAAGATTATGCATCCACGTGCTATCAAAATTGAATTTGCATGTACCAATAATCAGGCGGAATATGAAGCCTTGATCCAAGGAATGATTCTTGCACAAGAAATGAAGATAGAACAACTAATTGTGATTGGCGACTCCAAGTTGGTAATTAACCAAGTCACCTAGAGGTATAAAATCAAGAAGGAAAGACTCAAATTATATTTCAAAAGAGTTAACGAATTGATGGAATCTTTCAGATATTTCAACATTTCTTTCATTCCAAGGGAAAAGAATCAGAAGGCAGATTCATTGGCTTTGGCAGCCTCATTGTCAAACCTGGATGATATTCAAAGCAAAATATATTTTCAAGTAGAAAGAGTATTCTGACCTTTTGTACCTGATGACCTGGCATATTTACAAGTATTTGAGAATGATGAACAATTGGAAAAATTCTTGTTGAATGATGATGATGAAGACAATCAAATACTTGATGTCCCGAAGGATTGTATTCAATCAAAGTCCCTTTTTATGAAACATGATCATGCTAAGAATCTCCTGGAAGAAATTTACTCTGAAAGGTTCAAGAAACAAGAAAGATCAATATTGGAACTGACATTTCCCCAAAATATGTCAATTTGGGAATTGATTGCACCATTGAGGAGGTTGATCAATATGTTTCATTGTTTAAATAATATCTTGATGTGTTCACATGGACTTATGATGATTTGAAAGATTATGATAAAACAATATTCCAACATATCATTCCTTTGAGAGAAGAAGCAAAGTCGGTCAAGCAAAAAATAAGGATGATGAACTCCAAATTAAAACCTCTGGTAAAGGTTGAATTGGAGAAATTAAAGAAGGTTGGAATAATATATCCCATCAGACATTCTGATTGACGTTCAAACCCTATAAAAGTAAGAAAGAAAGCCAGGGAGATCCAGATGTGTGTATATTTCATGGATATTAACAAAGCAAGCATAAAGGATAATTATCCTTTACCTAACATGGAGTTTCTCCTCTAGCAAGTCACGGGATCAGCTTGCATGTCCATGTTAGATGGTTTTTTTGGATATAATCAAGTCTTGGTTGCTGAGGAAGACGGAGAAAAGACAGCATTCATAACACCTTGGGAGACATATGCATATGCTAGGATGCCCTTTGGTTTGAAGAATGCGGGAGTCACATTTCAGAGGGCCATGGATCATGCTTTTAAAGGTTTGATAGGAAAATTCATGTAATATTATCAAGATGACTTGACAGTGCATTCAAAAACAAGGGGTGATCACATTAATCACTTGAGAAAAGTTTTTGACAGATGCATATTATATGGTGTTTCTTTAAATCCAAAGAAATGTTTATTCAGTGTAACTCAAGGCAAACTAATGGGTCATATTGTGTGCAAGGAAGGGATTTATATAAATCTAGAAAAAGTTAAAGCTATAAATGAACTCAACCCCCCATCATCTAAGAAAGGAGTTCAATCGTTTTTTGGTAAGATCAACTTTGTGCGAATATTTGTTCCTGAGTATGCAAGTATTGTGAAGCGGATCAATCTATTGTTGAAAAAGGACCAAAGATTTGAATGGATAGCGGATACACAATAATATTTCAATAACGTCAAAAGGGCAATTAACATAGCTCAAATCCTCATTAGCCCTAATTTTCAAAGGGACTTAATCATCTATTCGTTTACTACAGAAACAGTTATTTCATCTATTCTTACGAAGAGGAGTACCAAGGGTGAAGAACTCCCAATCCATTTCATGAGAAAAACCCTTCACGATTATGAATTGAGGTATTCAGAACTGGAGAAGCAAGCCCTGGCTCTTCTGAAAGCAGTGGCGCACTTTCGGATGTACATAGTAAATTCTCATGTCATTTCTTATGTTCCATCCTTGCCAGTGAAGATGATTTTGAATCAACAATTGAGAGAAGGAAAATGGGCTAACTGGCTGGCGAAGATCCAAGAATATGATCTTGAAATTAAACCTTTAAAGGTTGTTAAAGGACAAGGTTTATGTAAGTTCATTGCAAATGGTGATTGTTTGGATTGAATGATTTAAATTTTAGTAGGAGAACCATTGGCCAATTCAAAATGGTATGGAGACATCGTATTCTACTTGAGATCTGGGAAGTTTGCAGTCACCATGAACCCTAAAGAGAAAAGAACATTGAAGATGAAGTCAAATCAATATGTGTTGATTGTTGATATATTGTTCAGAAGGAACTATGATGGTATATAACTGAGATGTGTTTATGAAAACAAAGCCCAAGAAATAATGAGGGAATTCCATGAAGGAATATGTGTTGGACATTTTTCACCTATGGCTGTTACACATCAAAATTACTCACTTCGATAGTGTCGCAAGTGTCGTCATTACAAGTGTCGCAAGTGTCAAAGAAAGCATACTGCCATAATGCTTATGTCGTACCTATAATGACATCAAAAGGACACTTGAAACACCTCAAACATTTGATTTAGAAGAAGAGGAAAGGTTAATTGGGTTTATCAACCTCTTTCCATTTGAAAGAACCACAAAATTGGAGTTTTTAGAGGAGAGTGCTCCCCTATACCTCTCTCAGGAGTGMTGGCACCCCCCTATAGACTAGCTGGGAGCATTATAACACTTGTTTTCCATTTTGGAGGAGTGATACTGCTCTTGGGAGTGTTGGCGCCCCCCTATACCTTACTAGGGAGCATTATAACGCTCTGACAGCCCTTTTGGAGGAGCGCTATCTATYATGGGCAGAAGTTGGTTTTTTGAGAAGAACGAGGGGAAGATCCTCTCAATATCTGAAGGAAATTGGATTTGAATCCTTGGCCAAGCCATGATCACAGGGCAGATCCATAACTAAAGGAGGAAAATCCTCAACTTACTCTAAAGATATCTCAAGTAGTTGGGCCTCTCCAAGCCTATATAAGCAGGCTTTCTTATGGTGAAAAAGGGGGAAGGATTAGAGGCATGAAACCTATGATCTCATAGGAAACACACATTGAAGTGGAGGACAATAATCAGTGAAGTTATTGTCATTTTGATCGTGGGTCTTTTGAGCAAGGGTTAGACAAGGAGGACTTGATGAAGCTGTTGCACTCGCATCTACGGTTGTAAGTTTCCTTTGTTGTTCTCATCTATATAATATGCTTGGCCTGTTTCTTTCAAATCTGTGTTTGATCTCACATGAATTTGTCTCTCATAGATAGACCTATTTCAAGCTAATCTCAGTAGAGTAGGAAGTGGTTGTATCTTTGTTTGTCTACATGGCTTATCGAGGAGTGCAAGATTGGAGCTCAAATCGGACTATGCAGAGACAAACTCCGGTAAAAAGGTAATTCTTTTCTCCTTCCTCCTCACACATTAGTTTATCTAGATCTAAAAGGAAGTCAGTGATCATGATAAGCATCTTCTGTCTTAAGAGTTAAGAGTCTAGCTCTCAAGAGGAGATCTACCTGTTCGCAGGGAGATTTTCCTTCAACATAAATTGGCGACTCCATTGGGGATGAGTAGAGGTGATGAGTCCAACATTAGGATGGACTTGTGCTGGTGTACCAGTAGGGTGAATAACCTGATCGACTGGGTAATTCATGGTTTGACCGGATGGTCCCGTTTCACTAGGAGGGTCATGAGGTTGAAAAGGCGTCTTTCGAGTGATAATTTATCACTTTTTCGGCCTCACGAGACTAACATTATGAAAAAGGATAGCAGTGGAGTCATCTTTAAGTTCTTTTCAGACTCTCTAAATATGAAAAGATTGTCGAGCGACTTTGTTCTCTTCACGCTCGTTAAAGTATTTGAAGCAAATGTCTGTTGAGCGATAGTTTATCTCTTTTTCGGTCTCATCAGACTACTTTACAAAAAAGGAACTGAGAGATTTCTCTTTTAAGTGTTTTTCCAAACTCTATAATCATGAAAAACCTTCGAGTTTTCTATCTTTGGACTCGTTAAACAAACATCAACAGGCCCATATGGGATCGAACCCTTACTTATTCCAATTCATTAAACAAAGGAAGAGGGACTTACCGAAGGTGAGTTATATCGATCATGTGTTACCCTCCTCGAGCTCGTTAAAATAAAAAGAGGTACTCGTCTATATGGATGGGGGAAAAATTGAAAGAAGCAATCCAAGCATTTTTTGAGAACATTAACAAGTAACTCTTAGATTCACCCTTGAACACGGCACTTTGTCTTTGCGCACATATTAATCCGCTGAACCTCTGCACTGAACCAATCCTTTGACTTTCTTTTACTCCTTTGGGTCACCCAACGAAAGTCACAATATCCACTGCATTATTTTGTTTTGGTCCATGTCATGTTTCTGTTGTTGTGCCTCAGTGTTCAAGGGAAGTATCCACCTCGAGAGTCAGCCATCACAAATATATTGTCTCAATACCCGTGTCAGTCCATGTTCATTTGATATACCAATTACATATCTGTGTTTGTTTTGTGTCGTTGATGGTGGATACATCAAGGCCCTCCTTCAACGAGTCTATTCCTGTCGACTTCAACACATTATCCAAGGACTAGACTTAGAAACCAATTAGTACTTTGGGACCTGCATGCCTCAATGGCAGGCCTCCTCACGTTCAACAGTGGGTTTACATCATTGACCTCTGATCGAACAATTCCACGGATGTTTGACCTCAGCTCATCCATTCACATTCGTTGGAATGTACTAGGGTACCTTGGGAATCATTGACATCAATGGTGATTGTTTGTACTCTTCTCGTCGTTGTGTGAGAAAAAAGTGAGCACTTACATGCCTAGTTGGGCTCTGCTAGTCATGACAGTTGTATGGTAAAAAGTTAGAAATAAAACAACAAAGCTATTAACAAGAATTAAACAAAAACTAAATGAAACTATGAGCATAGGAACAAAAATAAAAACAAATGGAAATGGACCAATATCACCAATATATAAGAAGGTATGATTGATGAAATCCAAAGATACACAATGGAGAAAGAGGACTTGGGTCCCTTCCCTCTCCAATGGAAGGCTCTTGAGGCCCTCAACTGATTGCTCTCCTTACAATGGAAGATGAAAGTGTGAGTGAAAGAACTCCAAGCTTATCCACTCTAGTGAGAGATGGAAAGCCTATGAGATGGTGTTGATTATGTCTATTGCCAAAGAATGAGTCTCTAGCAATCTCAACAGCATAACACTACAAAGAATTCCTTGAAGAAATGGTGGTCATTCATGGCTTTTTATAGCCAAGTATTGAGCTATTATG